>CAUYUD010157829.1:0-25181 GCA_963575295.1 Alouatta caraya
GTCTGGCTCAGAACTTGAGTCCATAACAAAGATTCTCATTACCGAACTTTGTTCTCAGTGAGGGCAAGCGGGTCATCATTGCCAGACAATGGCCAACCAACCCCTCAATTGAGAAGGGCTGAGTGAGCTCAGAGCCCAAAAGCTGAAGGCCCTGATGAGAAGCACCAGAGGCTGGAGGCACTACCTAGCACAAACACAACTGTAGCACACGCCTGTGGGTTTGTTCTGCTTCCTGGGCCCCGTGGTGTGTGCAGTGCTCACTGGACCCATGCGGTGACTTTGTTGAGAAGCTGTGGGCCTCTTCAGGTGATTTTTCTGTCAGTTCCCCACTCACAGCACCTAAGTATTCTCATTTCTGTTCCTTTTTCCGTGTCTAACTCTTCTTTAGCCTTGCCTTCTCCTGCAAAGCTGGCCCTCGGGGACTCTAGGAAGGGTGAGAGGCCCTTCTCCCATCCTCATCACTGCTCACCACCATTGCTCTTTCCCACGAGACTGCACTCTGTGGGCAGGGATCAGGTCTTAGTCATCTCTGTGCTGATGAAGTCTGGCACAGAGTGGGCTTCAGGTCAATGTGCCAGGCTATGCACTGCACTGGGTAGGCTCTTGTTCAACAGATGGTGGTTCGATGAAAGAACAGGAGAGAAGGAGTAACAAAATATGGAAGGTGGGTTGGAGGAAAGCGTGACTTGTTGGAGAAAATGATAGCTTATCAGCATTTTACCTGCTTTAATTCATGGGGGAAAAAAACCCACCTGTAAAACTGAACCTATTAAAGGCTAAGTTCTAGCCAATTGGAAGAGTATTGGATACCACAGGTTTTAACACAAGACACTTGATCTACAATGAATTTAAATTATTTGCACAGTTCATGCTTGCCATGCACAAAAAGACAGCCATAAGCACCAAAGCAAAACCATAAAAGAACACTGAAAATTGACAGATTTACAGGGTTCACTACATGTACCATGGAGAAACATCAAACACCAAGAGAAAAGTTAAAGGGGAAACTTACAATTACCTGCTGGTCTGAAGGAATAAACTCAAGAGCTTTCTGGATAACACGGCAGCCATACATCTGTAGTGCCAACGACAGGACATGGCCTCGGATCCGTTCTGCCAAAGCCAGCTTCTGTTCAAGGCTGCCAAACTAGACATATGTGTGGGTGAGCGCCATTACTTAAGCAGGAGGAAATACACCAGGGGAAGCAAAGCATTCATTACTCTGCACCAACCACCATAACCTCTTTTAGCCCTGATACCCATGATTAACTAAACCTTATATTTAAAGAGCCATTGTTTCTTCGACCCAGTAGTTCTCAGCCTCTAATTATGAGTAACCCTTTGTAATGTTAACAGTTTTTCGAATACTCAACAATAGTAGTTTCACTACAAATATCTACTAAGCAAACACAGAATTCCTCAAAGCTGCCAGTAATTCATACTATTAAATGAATCCAGCCAGGCATGGTGGCTCACACCTGTAATCCCAGCACTTTGGGAGGCCGAGGAGGGCAGATCACCTGAGGTCAGGAGTTTAAGACCAGCCTGGCCAACGTAGCAAAACCACGTCTCTACTAAAAATACAAAAATTAGCTGGCATGTGGTGTGCTCCTATAATCCCAACTACTCAGGAGGCTGAGATAGGAGAATTGCTTGAACCCAGGAGGCAGAGGTTGCAGTGGGCAGAGATCGTACCACTGGACTCTAGCCTGCGCAATAGAGCGAGACTCTGTCTCCAAAAAAAAGATTCTATACTCTGTTACTGCCAAAGCACACACGGACACACTGTTTTGAAGTAGTATTCTATATCATTACAAGAATTGAAATTTTTTCTATTTAGACAAGGGAACAAAATTGGGAGGAGAAAAATTAGTAAAATCAAGAGGTAAGGCTACACAATGTTAAAGTTCTACTTAGAATGATTTTCCACCCTTGGCTTTTTATTTTCATTTGAGTCACATAACATGAGGTTGGAGGAGATTTTATGAATTATCAGCCCATCCAACCTCTTCATTCTCCCAAGGGGAACTAAGATCCAGAGAAGTGCTCAAGCTTCGTCCAGATCACATGGCTATCATCCATTGTACAATTTGCCACCCCAAGCTGCATCAGCCTCCAGAACTAGAGAGCTCTGTATTTTTATATATGTGACAAAATGGCAGTACCAAGACATTCTAAAATCAAAAATACAAAAGTCATGTTTAGATTGGTTTCTAGAGAATTCAGGGTGAAAAAAATGTTAAGTTTTCATGAAAAAACTTGGGAAGGTAAAACGTGAGCACGTCATTTTTTCATCTTCATATAAATCAAACAGAGTGAGATGTTAAGACATTTACAAATTTGTTTTGTGGTAGATAATGTGCAGAATTCCAGCATTTTCCTCCTCATCTCGAAGTTTTGTGCCATTCTGCATCTATAACTTAGGGTTGCCAATACCAGATAATTAGGACTATAATGGTAAGCAAAAAAAAAAATCCCTCCCTTTCTGAAATTTTACTAGACGAAAAAGACATTAACCTAACAATCTCACTAATTCTTTCCAAAGACAGTGATAAAAAGAGTGAACATTATTCAGACTAACAGAGGCAAAATAAGGTATCAAGGCCAAATGATCAGCCAACAACAAGTCTTTAACAATTACTGTGACCCCAGCTGATAATGAAATATACTGGAGTTGGTGTCCAAAGGCAATTCTCTAAGAACCTTAGAAAAATTTGTTTTGGCAATATTTTATTGTGATCCTGCTAAAACTACTTTACAGGGATTATTTCCTCCATAAGGGACATGCTTTGTGAAACTACTGTAACAATCTGAAATAACGTGCTAGGTCCTAAATGAGGACAGTTTTCAAAACACATTTCCAAAACAGACTGGCATTATCTCCTTGGGTATTTAAACCATACAGAATAGATAGATTGCTGCTAATGAACTGGAAAAACACTAAAAAGCTCTTTAAAAAGACCACACACCCTTCATTCTGAGAACTGGAATGGGACTGCTATTCTTAAAAAGGCTAATGAAAATCAAAATGCTCTGTAGATTCTCTTAAGTCAAAGGATACAAAGAACAAAGGCTTACTTCAAAGAACTTCTGAATGACGTAATTTCCAAACACATCCACCATGAGTTGGTAAGCAGCCTGGAGGATTTCATTGAAGACAAGCTGGCGCTCAGCTGGTGTGGCACGCTCCAATTTCAGCTGAATGAATCTGAAGTACAAAGTAAAAAGGGCAATCACAGCACTGAAGAAAGACCTGGAGGTACGGCAGGGTACCTTGGTTTATAGACTGCATCAGTTCTGAAACGTGTGTGAGTGAGCATGAGCGCACACACATGCACACAATCAACTGAACTTTATTTAGATGAATCACTTGAACTTCCTTGAAGAATTTTTAAATAGAGAAGGCCCTAACTTAACTGAGCTTTGAAAATCATATTTAAATGCTGGTACATTTCATTCCAATAGAGTATATGTACTAAAACTTATTTGTGTGCAAGGTGGGAGGGAAGATGAAAAGGGGGGTGGGGGGTGCAGGAAGAGAGGCAGGGTGGAGGGAGGCATAACACAACAGGTACCCTACTCAACATTTTCCTTTAGAAACCAGCCTCATATCAATGAACTCAAAGCTTACAGTCCTTACTATATTCTTTAACTTATTTTCATATAAAACAGTATTCATTATCTTCTGAAACAGTAAGAGTTTGCCTTTTTATAGTCTAGGTGATTAGTATCAGGAAAATCATGTTGCCTCTGAATGTAGCCTATAGAATCCAAATATGAGAAATTTTGGCCCAGTAGCAAGCTGTCAGAACGTAAGGAGGAAGTTAAATTCTGTAGAAACTGTTTCACTGGACACAGTCAGAGAAAGAAACAGAAATGGGAAAGAAGAATAGGTGCTGTCACGATAATTATGCTCTTTCGCCAGGACCAGGTTTGCTTTCTGTGAAGCCCGTTGCAGCAGCCCAACAGGAAGGGGTAACCCAAACCAAATTCTGTCTTCTATAATAACTTCTTCACTCGTCTCTACACAGACTGTCACTTCTACAGAGTGGAACAACAAAGAAAGGTGGTAGAGCTGTCTTTCTCCTAAGCACCCTAGATCAAACTTATATTTGAATAGCATCTCTTTGAGAGCAAAATATTCTTCATAATGCTTAAAGCAGCCAAAGTGTATGTATGTCTTTGTGTTCATGTTTCTTAAATCCCTATGAAATAATGTGATGCACACTAAGAGGCACACTTTTAAAAAATTGTTACATGGCAATTTATTTTAGTAGATACCTATCTGAGGCAAGACAGTTAAGGCATTAAGACTTCAGGTACCTTAAGTGCCAAAGCCAAGTACTCACCTGGACCCATGCTGGTCTTGGGAAAATTCCATTATATGCCCAGCAATCTCCCGCAGTTGTAAATTGGGGTACCGGTTGTTTCGAAAATCTTCCAAAAGTCTGCTCCTGCCAGAAGGCATGACATCAGACATTCCATATCGCAAACGAGAGGAAGAGAAAAGAGTGCTGCTTGGGCTGAAGAGGCTGGAGGCGCTGCTTGCACTGCGGTACTTGGCTTCAGCGCCTGGAGCAGCAGAGATGTATCTTCCACTGCCGTTTGTGAGTCCTCCTGTTGGTTACAGAACAGGAGAATTTAAGACCATTCTTAAGAAACTTCATTCAAGAGAGGAAAAAGCATTCCCACAGATGAAAGCCTGCATCATCTCTGATTTCTTCAATGCTGTTGGCTGTTGTTTTTTGTGTTAAGACAGTTCTATTAGCGTCATGACTTTCGTAGGTCAACTCAACAACCTGGAAGGAAACTTTTACACAAAGACTGAGAGGGGAATGCTTTTAGCGTTGACAGTAGACTGCTGGTAAGACTGGAGCAAGAGTTAGCATAGCCCTTAGTAAATAAAATGAGGAACAAACGTGCCTACCAGGTGAACCTAGCACCTGAGCACCAGCAATAAAAACTCAGACTTGAACGGTTTTCCATTATGAGATCTGTAGCGATTCCTTTCATTCTTGAATAACCCCCATTTCCATCGGAAAAACACTCTAAAAAATCAGGCATCCAGATTAGTCTGTTTTAAACAGGGGACCCCATGAAAAAGCTTACTTTGAAGGAATGATTTTGCCACTAAATAGTAGTGCGAAAATCACTAAGATATTCCAGGCCATGGATGAGACATAATGAGTAGAAAACAGGAGATACCTTAAAAATGAAGTTTCGAGTTCATCATTACAAATGGACAGCTCTTAACAATTTCTATTGTGACACAGCCTGAAATGACTGTAGTTTCAACAACCTTCGTGCCACTGATACTGCTGTTATGACAGGTGACAAGGGAATAATAATTGTGAATCCCTAGACAGATAAAATAGACATATGACCAAAAGGCGTATCACAACATAGCAGGCCAGGTACAGTGGCTGATGTCTGTAACCCCAACACTTGGGAGGTCGAGGAAGGAGGATGGCTTGAGCCTAAGAGTTTGAAACCAGCCTGGACAGCAGAGAGAGACCCTATCTCTAAAAAAATAAAAATAAAAAATTAGCTGGGTGTGGTGATGCACACCTATAGTCCTAACTACTTGGGTTATTGAGATAGGGGGATCACCTGAACCCAGGAGGTGGAGGCTGCAGTAAGCCATGACCGTGCCATTCCACTCCAGCCTGGGCAACAGAGCAAGACCTTGTCTCGACCCGCCTCCCTCCCACGCCCCCCTCAAAAAAGGTACAGCAGCATAATAAATTATGAGTATTTTAGGCCAAGCACAGTGGCTCACACCTATAATCCCAGTTGGGAGGTCAAGGCGGGTTGATCACCTGAGGTTGGGAGTTTAAGACCAGCCTGACCAACATGGAGAAACCCCATCTCCACTAAAAATACAAACTTAGCCAGGCGTGATGGCACATGCCTGTAATCCCAGCTACTCAGGAGGATGAGGCAGGAGAATCGCTTGAACCCAGGAGGTGGAGGTTGCAGTAAGCTGAGATCACGCCATTGCACTCCAGCCTGGGCAACAAGAGTGAAATTCTGTCTCAAAAATAAATAAATTATTAGTATTTTAAAATAACAGTCTTTTTTTTTTTTTTTTAATTTTGATTGCACTAGAAAAAAGATGTCAAGCCTTTTTGGGTTTTTTTTCCCCCCTTCTCCTTTAAACAAAAAGGCCAAAGTAGTTAAGAAGCATCACATAAAACACAAAAAGTTTAGATGAATAATAATTAAAAATTCCATGAGATTTCACAGAATTCCAGGGCCCAGCTTTGAAAGTCTGGGTCTCAATCAAAGTAATGAAACCAAAAGAAAATGGCTCAATGTTAAAATGTGTAAAATATTCACTGAGTATTTGTCCTAAGCCCAATTCTAGGCTAGAAGTTTTTCATATACACTTTCTATGGAATTCTCACTGGCATTTTGGAAAAGGGAGTTTGTAACTCCCATTGATATAACAGAAAATTAAGCCCAGAGAGATGAAATGTTCACCCAAAGATATAAAACCCAAAATTGTCATGGCCAGAATTCAGAACAGGGCTCTCGACTCCAGGGTCAGGGCCCTTTCAGGGATGAAATTCATTTTCAGACTCAGTTTCTTCAAGTTTTCTTGTTCTACAGAACATTCTTGTCAAATTCCACAGTATTTCTGAATTCAAATGAAAAGTGTTTTTTTTTTTTTTTTTTTAAGGAAAGGAAGAAAGAAGATTAATATGAAAAGAAAACAGCAGTCGTAATTCTGTCTTACCCATCTGAGACTAGGGAGAAATGGGCAGAGGTAGTAACAGGGTAGGTTGGCAGGCATGGGAAAAGTGTGGAAATAGCAACAAACGTGCCAACGAAGAAGGAATGCGGCAAACACACAATGTTTTGAAAATAATTAAAAGGAATTTTAAGAACCTGGTCACTGACCAAAATGGAAGGTATGTTATAAAGAAGCCAGGTCCTTGGTGACGATGTTTAACGATGAGACAAACCAAGCATGAACACTGCCTACCACTATACTTCCCGTTACATAAGCCAATAAATGTACTGATTGCTTAAGCCACTCTTTGTTGGATGTTCTGTTATTATGGGCAAAAACATAACGACTAATCCACACAAAGGACTAGACTGAGTAACAGTCGGGCTTAATTATGCCTACAAAAATGTTTAATACATTACCATGAAGTTTTGATTTTTGCCTCTTATCTCCTTAGATGTCAGACAAGTATAACTACAAAGACATTCATGCACACACACATACACACAGCTTTTAGTACTAAGAAATACAGAAATCTCTGAAAAGAAATTTCCCCAGGTACTAAATTATACATGGCAAACTGACAGTTCACAGACATATTTTGTATGAACCAAGTAGTACTTCTTTCAACATTAAGCCTGTGCTTAAATTTTTGCTCTAAATTATAGTTCCCTGGTTTTTGGAAAAAAATGTGTGACAAATAGTAAATATTTGACCATCAGCAAGTATTTGTTGATTGAATCTCATTTAGATGGCGAATGTGCACAAATGTGCTTTCCAGTTCACAACACTCTCAACACCAACATGCACTTGCACCCGAACCGCTACAGCTCTGGGGGTTTGGGTGCAACACTCTGGAAGTGTTTAAATTTGCAACGGTTTTAAAAGAAACACTTCTCATAAGGCTTCAAAGGGACAGTGGTGGATTTCATAGGGGTGTGTCCTATGACAACTTTCCACAGACAATAAGGGCTTAAATATTAATAAATGCTTCGGTTATTTTGCGAAATTGTATAAAAGTGATTTCTGCCAGTGGTCATCTAGTATGTCATGCCCTTGCTACATGAAATCTTCTCATTTATTTGCTTTTTGTACTCACAGATCTAACAGATGCCTAATGGGCAAAGCCCTGCCTTCCCTCTTTTAAAGAAAAATTCCTACGGTCCCCAATATCTAGTGCTGTGTTTAAACAGAGGCAACAGTGTTCATCAAAATGTTTTAAAAATAAGTTCCTCCAATTCATTCTCCAACACCACACCAAGGTTGCCCTAAATTAAATAAGCCTAAAGACTGATTATCTTTAGTGCATGATTAATAAGGAGACCAAAATATGTTAATTGTTACAGGTTGGTTTTACAGTTGATAGTCTCCTTCAGAGAACCAAGTGAGAACCACAAAATAATAATTTCAATTCAGAATGGGGAAATACCTAAACACATACATGACTACAGGTTACTGACCAGTAATTTAGAAACTTTTCAGTTCAAGCAAGGAGAGAGAAAGGTATTTTGTGTTTGAGCTGTGCTTTTCCTAAAAAGCACATGCAATCTTGAAGATAAAGAATAGAAAGAATACATTTTAAGAAGACAAGAATTCTACCATCATAGTAAAACTAAATGCTTTTTAGTTTAGAACTAAATTTCAGTTATAAATGCTTTCATTCTTTTGCCCTGGACAGATTATGAACTCTTGAGCTCATTTTTACTATTACGTATTTCATTTCTGAAGTAATGAACAACCACAACATTTTCTTCCAGGGCAAATGAAAAGCCTGGGTGTTGTCAACCATGCATTTAACAAAAAACTGTACCTGCTACCTCTTGATGTTTAAGAGTTTTTCAATGACACAGCCCGGGGATTGTGCAGAAAACTATAAGCATGGAGAAGCATTCTAAGAAATGAGGGGTGAGAAAGCGGGGAGTAGGATGAAGAGATCTATGGGTAGGCAGGGCACAAAACCATTACAATCAGTCTTTGGGGGCACTCATATCCCCCTCCCTTACTTTTTTTCTCTTTGAGATGGGAAGTAGAATTTACTAGAGATGGATGTTTCAGTTATAAGGTGAGAGTTTAAGGTTTCCTATGTAACCTACACATAAGCTCTGTTGTTAAGAAAATTCATACTAACTATGACTAACAATTTTGAAAATAATACTGTTAAATTGAGTAACAGTAACACATAATTAAGTCAAACAAAATAAATACTTGAAACATCTGCCTTATTCAGGGTCACAATGTATTTTATATGTAGACATTTATTCAAGGGTATATACACATGTATGGGGAAGATGGGAGAGGAAGATTGAGAGAGATTTCACTTATTGAAATAGTACATTTTATGCTAACAATACATTTTATGCTGACAAATTTGGCAGCTTGGATGTTCATTATAAAAACTGACTCAAGAAGAAATAAAAAATCTGAACCTGTAAGACCTGTAAGATGTAAAGAAATGGAATAAGTAAAAATCTTCTTACAAATAAATGCCCAGGCTAAGACTGGCTTACCTGGTCAAGTTTATTCAAGGTTTAAAGAAATAATGCTAATACTCCACAAACTCTTCCAGAAAGCAGAGGGGGATGGTACACTTCAAAGCTCATGCTATGAGGTCAATATCACCCTGATATTAAGCCATAAAAAATACCTCACAAGAAAGAAAAACACACATCCTTCATTAAAACAGATTCAAAACTCCTCAACAAAAATACAAACACACCAAATTCAACAAAGTAAGATTTATATCTGGAGTGCAGGGTTGGATTAGTATCTGAATATCAATTAATGTAACATACCACATTCACAGAATACAGGATAAAAGCCACATGATCATCAGTTATTGCAGAAAAAACACTTCACAAAAACTAAAACCCATTCTCAACAAAAACTCTCAACAAACTTAGGCTAGAAAGAAACTTTCTCAATCTAATAAGGGACATCTACTAAAAACCAACTGTGATTATACCTAATGGTAAAAGACCTGCAAGATCAGGAACAAAGGAAGGATGTGTGCCCTTATTTCGTCCATTTAACACAGTCCAGGTCGAGTATCCTTTATCCAAAATACATGGGGCCAGAAGTGTTTCAGATTTCCAAGTCTCTGAGATTTTGGAGCATTTGTATCATATTTACCACTGAGCATCCTAATCTGAAAATCCAAAATCCTAAATGCTCCAATGTGCATTTCCTTTGAGTTTTGTTGACGCTCAAAAAAGTTTTGGGTTTTGCAGCATTTCCGATTTTGGATTTGGGATTCTCAACCTGTACTAGAGGTTCTACACAGTGCAATCAGACAAGAAAAAGAAATAAAAGTTATCTGGATTGGAAAATGGCTTTTATTCTCAGATGAGATGATCTTATATGTAGAAAATGCTACAGAATGCACCCAAAAACCATTAGAACTACTAATAAACAACCACAGCGAGGCCACAGGATATAAGATCAATATACAAAAATCAACTGTATTTCTGTAAGCAAGCAACAGTCAGTCAAAAGATAAACCAGAACAAAATTCTATCTGTAATAGCATCAAAAATATATGCAATTAGTAATCAATTTAACAGAAGTAGTACAAGACCTGCACACCAAAAATTACAAAGGAAAATGGTGCCAGAACAACTAGAAATACATGCGCAAAAAGATGAACCCTGACCTGACATCAAAATTTAAATGCATCACAGACTTGTATTTGAGAGATAAAACATTAAAATGTTTAGAGCAAAACATATGAACAAATATTCCAAGAGTTTGAGTTAGGCAAAGATTTCTTCGATACTATTCCAAAACCAAGATAAACTGGACTTCATCAAAATAAAAAACTACTGTACTTTAAGAGATACCATTTTAAAAATGCAAAAAAGGGACCAGCCTGGCCAACATGGTGAAACCCTGTCTCTACTAAAAATACAAAAATTAGCTGGGCATAGTGGGAGGTGCCTGTAATCCCAGCTACTCTGGAGGCTGAGGCAGGAGAATTGCTTGAACCAGGAGGCAGAGGTTGCAGTGAGCCATGATCACACCACTGCACTCCAACCTGGATCACAGACTGAAACTCTGTCTCAAAAATATAAAATAAAATAAAAAACAAAATTGAAAAAAAGGGGAAAGGAACAGTAGCTCACACCTGTAATCCTAGTGCTTTGAGAGGCAAGGCAAGAGGATCACTGGAGGCCAGGAGTTCAAGACCAGCCTGAGCAACATAGCAAGACTTAGTTTCTACAAAAAAAAAAAAAAAAAAAAAAAAAATTTATTTTAATTAGCTGGGTGTGGTGGTGTGTGCCTACAGTACCAGCTACGTGGGAAGCTGAGGTAGAAATATCCTGTGAGCCCAAGAGTTTGAGATTACAACTAGCTATAATAGCACCACTACACTCCAGTCTGGGCAACAGAGCAAGACCCTGTCTCAAACATTAAAAAGGATGGATGAGGTGCGGTGGGGGGAGGGAATAGAACTCAAAAAGGTTTGTTTTTAGTCTGAAATTTAAACAATCAATAATGAAAAACTATGCCACTCAACAAGTGATTTTTAAATAAATAATAGGAAAAATTACTAAACAGATCACTAATTTTGTTAGAAGACACTAACACATATCTGCCTACTGGGACAAAGCATAAAAATGACAAGATGGGGAAAAGATCCACAGGAGATACAGGCTGGTATATGCATTCAAACACTAGCTATGTGGTTGGTATCATTAGCAACATCCATTAAACCAGGCTGAATTTAAAGGGGTGAAGAGTTCTTTTGAGTATTCAACACAATGAATATAAAATGCTTAGTATGGCTGCTCATCACTGCTGATGGCTGGTGGCAGCAGTGAGGTAGCATTAATAACAGAAGCTGTATTAGGTGTAGGTCAGTACATATTTGGTAAAGAAATGTTAAGTTTCTTAAACTAAAATGTCTTTAAGGCCTCTGTATGGAGATTGATAGAAACCAAGTAGCACGCCTCTATTTTCTCAAGGAAACAGACTGAGCTGAGGCAAAGCTGTGCTAATTGAGACAGACGTTCGTCAGGAATGGCAAGCACGATACCTGCACTACACACGACAGAAGTCCAGTGCGAATGTACACAAAGAAACTGCTCAAACAAGGTGAATGTTTCCAAAGTGAAGTTGTTAAACAGACCAGGCAGGCAACAGAAGTCATTAAAACAAGAAATAACTCACACTAATAGTTATTTCCTTCTTCACAGGGAAAACATGAATTAAGAGGTAGTATTACATTAAATTGCTGATACTTTAGAAAGAGGAAAGGTATCATGCACGAAAGTAATATTTCTGGCTCTATTTCCACATACCAAGGAACCACAGTTTTTTTATTTTATGTTTTATTTTGAGACAGGGTCTTACTCTGTTGCCCAGGCTGGAGTGCAGTGGCATGATCTCAGCTCACTGCAGCCTGTCTCCCGGGTTCAAGAGATTCTCCCACCTCAGCCTCCCAAGTAGCTGGGACTACAGGCACGCATCACCATGCCTGGCTAACTTTTATGTTTTTTGATAGAGATGGGGTTTCACTATGTTGGCCAGGCTGGTCTTGAACTCCTGACCTCAAATGATCTGCCCACCTCGGCCTCCCAAAGTGCTGGGATTACAGATGTCAGCCACCGTGCTCGGCCCACCTATTTTTATAAATAAAGTTTTATTAGAAGATAGCTATATATTCACTTATTTATATTTTGTCTATAGTTGCTTTCCCACTTCAACAACAGAGTTGAATATTCACTACAGATACCATCTGGTCCACGAAACCTAAAACATTTACAATCTGGTTCTTTATGAAAAAAAAAGAAGCCAGTTCACTTTATTTAGTACGCACTATGGGATGACATAGTTCATATGTTTTTAAACCAAGAAATTAAAAGATATATATTCCTGGATTTGATAATGGACTGGTGCAAGATATCCTGAGTATATCATGTGACAGGATATACAATGAAACTGCAAGCTTTGGAGTCAAAAAGGCTTGATTCTAAATCTGTTTAAATTTGAGATAACCTAGGCTAAGCAAGATATTTAAGTCCTGAGACATGGGATAATACCTATATCTTCCAGTGTTGTATGTACAGGACCCAAAACCATTAACACCAGCAGGTAACCGCCAGGTCAGTGAACATTAGTTCCTTCCTTCTAGCCACATATCAAACTGGGAATTTGACATCCCTCTCCAGATTCTGCATTAACCCCTAGTCTTTGAAGCCAGACATTCTGTCACTAGGAAACACGGTTGTGCAATGTATCCCCTTCTCTTGTCTACCTATCATGGGCCTACTATTCAAGAATGTCATAATAACTTTTCTAAAATGATGTTCATATATATTCTGAGAAAATGAGTTTTACAACTACAGTTCTTACAGCATAAAATTTCAGGAAACGCACACAAATACCAATATGTATATATAAACATAGTTTTGACCTGATACTCACCTCTTTCAAACTCAAAGCTATCATTCTTAGTTCTAGAATAATAAGTCTATTACGCTACCCATTTAAGACTTCTCTTAAATCCTATAAATCACTTACTAGTCTGTCTATCCAAATGAAAGCACCTGTTTGTTTTCAGTCAGTTCTCACTTCTGAGTCCATGAAGCCACTTTTAATCTTGCTGGTTAAAAACAGAATCTTCTTGGTAAAGTGGCCACACATGCTGATTTGCCCAGGACAGTCCTGATTTAGGCTATCATCACCGAGTAATAATTCATAGCACCCCATCCACTCACAAAAGTGTCCTGGTTTGCATGATACATTATGTGGTGACTCTACATCTAGGACTCAACTTTCCCCATCTAGCAAATAAATCAGTACTTCAAGCTTACTAAATAACTGCAGGAGAGGAGTATGCACCATGTTTGAGATAAGAAAACATCTCTTATGTCCTGAAAGATTTAGAGATTTGCCACACACACACAAAAAAAAAAAAGTAATATAATTTTCTTTTCATTCTTACAGCCTGCTGCTTAGGATCCTCTTTTTCCCTCCCCATTTTCTGGAATCTAGATGGTAATATTTTAAAATCCCATGCATAAAACAACCTAAATATTTAACAGGGAAATATATATCTCCTCATTAACATACTATATAGTTTGAGAGTTTATATTTACAAATATTTTAACATATGGCAAATTTTTAAAAATGAAATGCTCTATGTGAAAAAGCAAGATATTATATGTACATATAGCAGAGGAAAAAATTTGAAAAGAAGTAAGGCAAAATACTAATTGTGGTGGTATTTCAGGTGGTGATACTAGGTGATTCAATTCTGTCTCTGTGTTTCCTAGCTTCACTGAGATGAATCTATGTTTATACTGTTTACACTGAAATAGTCTCACAGGTAGCCAAAGAATAAAATGTCATACTAAAGCTAACTGAATATACAGGGAAATGTACCCAAACTACAATAAAGCCAGAACTGCTATACTATCTATAGGTACAGCCTGAATAACATGAGGTATTTACGGAAGGCACAGAACACCCAGGACACTTCTAGTATAAAGGGACTGTCCTTTGCTTATGCAAAGTTCTTGTAATGTCATCAGTGGCAAGAGAGTTCTAGAGTTCAAGGTGGTGTTAGAGTAATGGTTCTTACCCAGGTTTAAGCTTGAAGAGGATCCATGTGAAGAGAGGGAAGGAGGTGGTGTCTGTGAATGTCCTGGTCCCTGACTAGGGAGAGGCATGCCCACGGGTCCAGGAGAGGAGGAAAAGCTAAGGCCGTTATAAAAACTGTGTCCAATGGGGGTCAAGCTGCTCGATGTCCTCTTATAAAGGTCACTGCTGCCAGTCAGGGAGTCACGGCGGGAGCCACTGCCAGTGTTGGAGTTTGCAACTAAAATGGAATTAAAACAATGCAGATAAGAACAGGCCTGTTCTTCGAAGAACAAGCCCAGTGACCTGTTCCTAACACTTTGATCCAGACTCCTTACCACCGCAAATTTGTCAGCAGAGACAGCCTAACTGTTAATGTAGCAGTTCTGGGGCAGATAAAGTAATAAAGAGGACATGGCTCAGGTTAACATGACCATCACACATATGCCAAATTTACCTTCCTATGGTGTCGTATATTACAGGATAAGGGAGGGTTAAAAAGCTCTGACGGCCACATGAGCTATGGAAAAGGTGAAAGGAAATGGACTAGAAGAATGCCTTTCATCAACTGAAAAGGTTCAAGTAGAAAAATGGGATACAGAGAAAAGATCTGTCAACGGGGTACTGCCCCACTACATAAGACTTATATATGAAAGCCTGTTTTCTCAGTGGGTTCAGTAGAGAGTTAATGCTGCCCTCAATTCCAATTCAGATACTTTATTTCATACATGACCTTCTAGTTAGGGATTACTTTTTTTTGTTTTTTGTTTTCTACAATCTCTGCAATTATTCCGTTATTCACCATACTACACTCCTGCTTTATTCATCAAAACATTAAAAACAGCTTGGTCTAATATCCTTCCTCGTAATTTTCTGCATGTCTACCTTAAATTCTACTCAGAACACTGAAGAAAACTTATAACTCTTTAAGGTCTGCAGGCCAAGCACTCGGCTCACTCTCAATTGTGGAGTATTCAGCTCTGCTATCTTTAGTAAGTCCTCCTCCCACAGTTTTTGATATCCATTTCTATAGTTTTCTCTCCATATATTTCCCAATTACAGCAAAATCTTCCCTAGATTTCAAATCCCTGAAAGAAACTGATTAAGTAAGTAGCCACATAAGCATGGATTGAAATAGGTCCCATCTGGATAACTTCATTTCAATAGTCTATCATCTCACAGATTACGTGGGATGGCTGGATTCCCACAGGGCTTGGTCCAGATCTGCCTGTGGTTCCATGCACTGCCAGTACTCCAGAAGAATTGTAAAAATAATTAAAATTCAGTCTTAAGAGAATATCAGTCTAATTTCTACCTGCTGTTCCAAACCCTCCAAGGGCAGATCCCAGGGTGGCGCCGAGAGAACTGCTACTTCCAAATCCCAAGGATGTGTTGGCAGGCTGGGCAGAGCCCTGGGAGAAGAGGGAGCTGCTCTGTGAATTGCTATTCAGAGAGTTGTTGCCGTAGAAAGAACTGGATGCCAGGTTGTTACTGGGCTGCTGCTGGGGCTGGGGCTGAGGCTGCTGTGTTCCTAAAGGGCGAAATGGTCCATTTGTTGTTCCAGCAAGACCACCAGCTGCTCCATTTGCTGAAGCTGCGGCTGCTGCAACAGCTATGAAGAAGAAAGCAAACCGTTTGGCTATGAAAGGGACTGGCCACATTTCCAAACTACATTTTTATCTTCTCTCAAAAAACCTTTTAATGCTCCCTAGCTTTTCAAAACAGACACAAACCATACAAATCTGTCTTTGATCCCTTCATATGAAACTTCTATTTTCTGTTTCTACTTTCAATTTGAAGTTAAAATACCACTAGAACAAGTTCACAATGCTGGTAGCTTTAAAAAGTCTATAGATTAAAGGGGGTGTAAACATCAAACGTACCCATTAAATACAACTACTTCCTAAAATCTTAAATTCCATAAATACCTATGTTGAGGGTTTCTTCTAGAACCACACAATGCATACATACACATCCTTCAAAATCCTATTTTAGCACACTGCTGTGTTCTAAATGTTGCTGTTATTGTTCCTAATTTAAATATATACATGTATATACATATATATAAAGCCTATATATATATGGGCTTAAAGTAAAAAACTATTACTCCTAGCTGGGCATGGTGGCTCACGCCTGTAATCTCAACACTTTTGGAGGCCGAGGCGGGCAGACCACAAGGTCACGAGTTCAAAACCAGCCTGACCAACATGGTGAAACCCCGTCTCTACCAAAAGTACATAAGTTAGCCAGGCATGGTGGTGCATGCCTATAATCCCAGCTACTCAGGATGCTCTGGCAGGAGAATCACTTGAACCTGGGAGATGGAGGTCGCAGTGAGCCAAGATCGTGCCACTGCACTTCAGCCTGGGTGACAGAGACTCTGCCTCAAAAAAAAAAAAATCCCAACAACAACAACAAAAAAATACTATTCCCCCCAACCAAATGTATTATTCTGTCACTTCTCATTACTCTTTCCCACTCGATTCCTCCACTCTTGCCCCTGTGGCAAAAAAAAAAAACACCCCTCCTCTAAAATTATCTTAAAATAATGACTTGGATTTCTGTGAAATCGACTTTGAATTTCTGCCAAGAAAGCCATTTTGTGTGAGTAATCCAACTTCTATTTTCTCAGTGGAGCCGGACCTTGCTTCTAACCAGCTGGCACATGCTGCCTCCCACCCCCAACAAAAAGGAGAATCCACCAAGGTCACTTATTGCTTCTGGTCTCTTTTTGAAACATTACAGGGTAGAACTGATATACTGAGAATTGCCAAAAGTGTATTTCAACATACTTTAAGAATATCACTATCAGTCGCCACTTTTAGATCTCTGGCAGGAGTCCACTCAGATGTACGCTCACCTGCTTGTGCAGCTGAGGAACTAATGATGACTGGGGCAGGAGCTACAAGTCGAACGGGAGCTCCAAGACCATTTCTCGCGCCCGCATTCACTACAAGGGCACCAGTTTGGTCATAGTAAGCAGCAGGAGCCAACACCGGATAACCTAGAAATATCAAGCCAACACAAAAATGTATATATTAAACAAACAAGTATCTCCTGGGCACCAACATATTGTCAATAACTACAAACTTAGCTTTGGGGCTAGACTGACCTAGATTTATATGCTAGCTCCATCACTTAAATAGTTGAATAAACAAATAACAGAGGCTACAAATGGTTATAAAAATCACAGTACTTTCGTACTACATAACAATCTAAAAACAAATATACTGCGAAATAGCAGGAAAAACCTAAATAGGCTTTAAATAACATGATCTTTCAATATTATGGGAGACAGAATCTCCAAATCCCAGTTTAAGCCATACGAAAAACTGCTGGTGACTTCCTAAGAACACACAAAGGTTTAGTAACTAAAAACAAATGAAACATGTTATAGTTATTCACTGAATTCATAAATGGCTCCGTTAAACTGGCTATGCTCTATGATCAGTAAAAAATACAGTGACATCTCTCAAAGATGTTTCATATGTAGAACATCAAACTACATCCAATCCCAAGTAAAGCACTGAACCAGCCAATAGTGAACTAAAAACAATATATATTCAAGATATAGCTACATAAACATGTATCTAAGAGGTATGCAGTTAAAAAGGACCCCTACTATTAGTTTAAGAGAAACCCTAAAAATGTAAGGGATGACCCAATCAAGGTGTACCAGAAATTTCTCCCTAATCATGCTGTTCAAAAATATCATCATAAACTAACTTGGCCACTCCACCTATCCCTAATTCTGAGACAGAAAACAGACAACCCACCAAGGAAAAAGCACATATTCCAAGCTGCATGGACACTGAGATATCTCCAATGTGACTTAAGACTGGCTCAGAACAATGCTCTCATCAATGAACTATAGTCTAAGTGAGGGCAAGTGTGTATCATCCTTGCCAGTCCCCAAACCACGACAAACCTCTAAGCAAGGTGAAAGCACTGCTCATTCCCCTTTGTGTCACCTTAAACATGCAGCCTTTTCCCACCCCCACCAAAGAATCAGGAATAACAATGAAGCCGCACCTGGCATGCCCGCAGCCAGACCTTGACCAAACGCAAGGGCAGAATTCACTGCTGCAGCTGCCACAAGGGGATCTGTTTGCTGTCCCTGCTGGTTCTGGTTTGGGGTCAAAGGACGTTGGCTGGCTCCTCCACGGAGAACCTGGGAAAGGAAGACAGAAACAAGTCACCCACTTTCTTTTCATTGCAGAAGACCTACCATATGCTCAGGTTGGGTCAACTTTTAAAACTTAACTGTAAAACATTTCACTATAATGGTTTTTATACGTCATGGCTGTTAGGGTAAACATTCAATTAATAACATTTCATAGAGTGAAACTTCATTCTACCGTTCTTACTTTAAACATATTACCTTTATAAGCAGCAAAAAGCACCAAAACAAGTGATGATTCATTAATTCAAACATTTTATCTCATCTGCTTCATAAAGTTCTTGTGACAATTAAGTTAAAAGATGAATTTTAAATATCTGGTATCAGCAAATGGCAGTGTTATCAAATATTTAATGCCTACCACGTGGCAAATGGGCAGACAAGATGGAGCAATGAACAAGACAGACAAAGGCCCTGCCGTCATGGAGCTTTTATTCTAATGAGTAAGACAGACAATAAACCATACTACGTAATGTCAGTGCTCTGACAAAATGCAGGTGAAGAAAAACAAAAGAGTTCAACAGGCTGGGGGCGGTGGCTCACACCTGCAATCCCAGCCCTTTGGGAAGCTGAGGCAGGTAGATCACCTGAGGTCAGGAGTTCAAGACCAGCCTGGCCAACATGGTGAAACCCTGTCTCTACTAAAAATACAAAAATTAGCCGGGCGTGGTGACAGGCGCCTATAATCCCAGCTATTGGAAAGGCTGAGACAGGAAAATCGCTTGAACCCTCAGGTTCAAGCAGAGGCTGCAGTTAGCTGAGATCCAGCCACTTCACTCCAGCCTGGGGTGAAGAGTGAAGCTCCCTCTCAAAAAAAAAAAAAAAAAGAGGACTATTAACAGAGTGTGGGGGTGTGGAGGTTCCAGATAGGATAAACAGGGGTATTCATCCACATATTTAAAATTAACTGAGTCTCACACACACACAAAAGATGGAATCAGAATATTTCACCTTTAACACTAATATATTTATCAAGGCCCACATGGCCACAGATGAGTTCACCAGATTCTATTTGGTAGGGCTCTCACCTGACTGTTTCTATTTCCCTTCACAAATTCCACAAACATGCTCACCTAAATAGAGGTAAGCATTAGTCAACTTCAGTGCAGAATATCAGTTATACCACTGTAATAAAGGGTCTACTTTTTGGGGGGAGCAGGGAAAAGACAGAGCCGTGCTCTGCTGCTCAGGCTGGTGTGTAGTGGCACAGTCTCAGCTCACTGTAACCTCTGCCTCCCAGGCTCAAGAGATGTTTCTACCTCTCCTGAGTAGCTGGTACTACAGGTACACACCACCACACCTGGCTAATTTTTCTATTTTTTGTAGAGACAGGGTCTTACCATGTTGTTCAGGCTAATCTCTAACTCCTGGGCACAAGTAATCCACCTGCCTTGGCCTCCCAAAGTGTTGGGATTACAAATGTCAGTCACTGAGCCCAGCCAAAGATCTACTTTTTACTAATGAAACACAGCCATCAAAATGCTAGCAATCATTATTATTCTGCAAAATGTGAAGAATCTATCTCACAAGATCTACACACTCCAGAAAGCAAAAATACAAAACCCACAAACCAAGTTAAAATTACTGAAGTTCCTAACAATGTGTTTTGCCATACTGTCAAGTGCACCGTTCTTAATCAGATCACTTTCAATTCCACTGTGCTATTTATAAAAGTTAGACATATGGTCAAGAAAATGGGTACAGATTATTCTTGGTACCAGTGGTTAAAAAATGTAAAAAGAGAAACCAATTAGCAATTAAATATTGTTAAGGGAGTATAAGGTGACCAACACTGTCCATACTGGCAAGAGGAGATGTGTGGACACTTAATTTGCCCACTCTTTTACTTCTTTATCAGTAATAAGAATTAACCAATGATCTTGCAGATTTGCTAGAAATATCTGAAATGATGTCTTTAAGCCACACTGCCCGATACGTAGGAGATAATCAATAACCAACAGTAAATTCCTATTATCAAGATATTCCATAATTTGTTTCTGACCTAAAGAACCTAACCAACTTTGTAAGAGAAAGTGTGTTCCAAACTACATAAATGGAAGAGTTTGGGGGCTGTACAGGTGAGTTTTGCCAAATACTTAGAATTTACATGTCCAATAACTCAGAAGACATCTCACTCTAGGATAAGTAAATAGCATACACAGAAATATGGCAATACCAGTAGTTCAAAACTGCTGAAGATTTTAAAAAGCAATGAAAGCATTGCTTTCATAGGACATAAAGATGTAGGTTTATGTGTGATTAGGTGTTCTGTGAAAGGGCAGGAGTGGTAAACAAGGTACCTAAAGAAAGACATAGTCTAAGACTACTGATGAGTCTTTTAATAAGAAAGAAAAACAGTGTTAGCTTTTTGTCCACTCTCTAGAAATCTGTCCAGTACCCCAACTACAAATAAAAGTTCTTCAGTTACCTGTCAATATTCATGTACTTTCATCAATAGCTGTCAAGTCCATGATTTTATGGAAACAAAATATACAATTTCACAAGTAATATTTTAAAGTCTAATAAAATCTACAAAATGACTGAATTTATAAAAACCATCCTAGAACTAATTAGCTGGCCTAGAACGCAGCATATACTTTCTGATAAAATACAAGGGCCCAAAAGGGCCAACAACTAAATTTAAAAAGAACCTCTCATTTTAATTACTGAGACAAAGGAGTTTACCAAGAAAATCATATTTTCCTCAAATACTTAAAACCAGAAACTGGCACCCCAAAAAAAGGAACTAAAACAATGACTGTTTGTTAAAAACTAATGCTAAAAACTTCTACTTAGCAGAGTTTGACAGAACCTGCAGGGCATGACAGAAAACTGAAAAGTTAATGATTATCATGTCCATTTTATAACAAAAATATATGCATTCAGAGAAGCCATCCAACTTGCCCTAGTTGTAGCTAGCTAACGGTAGAAGACAAGATCTTCGATTTTCTTTAAGACATCACAATATGGTCAGAAAACAAGTTGTCAAGACACAGGCTTATGTTCAAATCTTAACAACTTTGTATTTGTGTGACCCTGGGCATACAAATTCTATTTCCTCAATCAATTTCCTCTCAATTACAAAATTCTATTTCATAAAATGAGAAGTTGTACATCTATAATAATTAGTAAGATAGATAGAAATTATATGTACAGCACTTAACTTTGTACAGTAAGCTTTCTATAAGTAGTACTTATTAGTATTATTCTTGTTCAGTGTATCAGAGCTAATTTTAAAACATGGCAATTACTTTAGCCTTCCAAATGCATAATAATTTGACAGCCATTTAAATAAAAGATGAGCACACAAAGAAATGCAGACTTATCCACAAAGAGCAGGTCTTCAGAAATTATTTGCTAGGTGCAGTAGCTCACATCTGTAATCCCAGCACTCTGGGAGGCCAAGGTGGGCAGAACAATTGAGGTCAGGAGTTCTAAACCAGCCTGGACAACATGGTGAAACCCTGTCACTACTAAAAATACAAAAACTAGCTGGGTGTGGTGGCACGTGCCTGTAATCCCAGCTACCAGGGAAGCTGAGGCAGGAGAATCACTTGAACCTGAGAGGTAAAGGTTACAGTGAGCAAAGATGGCACCACTGCACTCTAGCCTGGATGACAGAGCAAGACTATGTTTCAAAAAAAAGAAAGAGAAAAAGAAATTTATTTAATAGGCCAGGCGCAGTAGTTCACGCCTGTAATCCCAGCACTTTGGGAGGCCAAGATAGGCAGATCACTGGAGGTTAGGCGTTCGAGAACTGCCTGGCCAACATGGTGAAACCCCATCTCTACTAAAAATACAAAAATTAGCCAAGTGTGGTGGCACACACCTGTAATCCCAGCTACTAAGGAAGCTGAGGCAGGAGAATCACTTGAACCCAGGAGGCGGAGGCTGCAGTAGCCAAGCTCACACCACTGCACTCCAAGCTGGGCAACAGAGCTAGACTGCATCTCAAAAATCAAACAAAAAAAGAAATTTAACAGATCATTCATTCTGTCAGCAAATTATTTACTTATATATATGGTACAAGAACTGCATTTGTTGCCAAGAAAATCATTTTATGGTTTCCAAATAAGAGGGAGAATTTCAAGACTTGTTTTTTCTATAATTGTGTGGAATCTTAAAAAAAAAATCAGACTGATGTCAAGCAAAAAATTATTGTTTGGATCATATAATATATATGAGCAGGGTGTTTTGTCTCAAATGATAGCTTTTATCTGACAATGTGTATCAAAGCCTAAACGCTGATTTCACTTGCGCCAGAAAAATTCCATTACTAGGAATTTTTTCCAAGGATACCCTTATGTAAAGGACGTTTATCAGTCTCATTCAAAATACTGATATAAATGAAGTATGAAATACAATAGACTAGTCAAAAAAAAGTATCCTTTGATGGATTTAAATGTACCTAGTAAAGACATCATTTAAAAGAACACTGGCTGGGCACAGTGGCTCATGCCTATAATCCCAGTACTTTGGGAGGCTGAGGCAGGCGGATCACGAGGTCAGGGGACCAAGACCCTCCTGGCCAACACGGTGAAACCCCATCTCTACTAAAAATACAAAAATTAGCTGGGCATGGTGGTGTGCACCTGTAGTCCCAGCTACTCAGGAGGCTGAGGCAGGAGAATCGTTTGAACCCAGGAGGCGGAGGTTGCAGTGATCTGAGATTGCACCACTGCACTCCACTGTGGCGACAGAATGAGACTCTGTCTCAAAAACATACACACACACACACACACACACACACACACCTCGCTAAATAACACAGTAAAGTTGAAATCAGAATGTAAAACAACGTGGACAGAATAATGCCAATTTTGTAAAATATTAAGTAATAAGGCTAAAATAACAGATACCAAATATATTAACACTGGTTTTCTGACATAAGGATTTAGGGTGATTTGTTTTTAAGTTTTCTAGTTTACCAAAGTTTCTATCAATTAAGAGGTGTTACTCTAGCAATCAAGGGAGGAAATGGCCTGTTTAAAAAAAAAAAAATGTGGTTTTGCAGTTTACTGTCCTTTCTCAACTCAAATAAAAAGCTAACACAGACAGGTTTAAGATTTATATCGAATCCAATAGGCACTGTAAATAAGCAGTCTAAAAATCTAGTACCTCCTGCTTTGGTAGCAAGCCCCTTGCAAAACCCTGAAATGATCTGAAAGTGGTGATTGGCAAGCAACTATAGTATGGCAGAACAAGATTTTACTGTGATTTTAAAGATACACTTTGCCACTTGCTAGCTACAGTTTCCCTGTAAGTGAGCTAATTAGTATCATTACCCCACCTAGGTACAATAATGTCTGATATATAAACGCAGTTCCACAAGAATAGTTAAATCTGTGCCTGAACTCAGATATACACACAGGAGGAAATTCATGCATTCACAGTGTTTTTCTATTAGGTGCAATATCACCTATTAATTATCCACAATATTAAAATTCCCACTTAGAAGAGGTAAATTTTGTCTACATTTACCTGCTGCTGTCCTTGCTGAGCCTGTGGGGTAGTCTGTTGATTAGCTGAATTAGTTGCTGCGGCGGCGGCAGCAGCTTGCTGCTGGAAAAGACTGGCAGGGTAGACTCCCCAGGGAGTAACTCCATAATACTGGTGAGGGACCACAGCTGGGCCTAAAAATAACAAATGAAAGGTAAAGAAAGTCTGAACTACTAAGACTCACCTCAGGCTTTCCAAATATTACATCTGACTCAAAAGATCCTACTGTAAAGTATTAACTTAAAAGTATATTGATTTATGCTAGCTAATCATTAACTCTCTTTTTAAAGAATAGTAAACATTCTATGAGATCCTTACATCAGTCTTCTAACATAGACCTAGAGGAAGAAGCAGTGAGAGATAAAACATTAGAGAACTGAAAGGGAGAATAACTGATAGAAGGGGTTGGATTTAAGAATAGATGGAGGATGGAGGATAGATAGAAACAATATATGTTGTTAGAAGGGAGTAAACGGAGGGTTTCTGTGCTTAAAGTGATGAAATAGAACAGGTTAAGATATATCCCATGTTCAATGGGCTCAAGTGATCCACCTGCCTTGGCCTCCCAGATTACTGAAACAATAGGCTTCAGCCACCATGCCTGGCCCCTATTTCTACTTTTAAAGTCACAAAGGCATTCAACACAACTACCTTCAGATATTGATATGAGAAATTTTAAATTTAAATCAACGTTGAACACAAAGACAAACAAAAAAGACAACACCTTGACTTGTCAGACCTGCTGAGAACCTTAAAAAACGTTAAGCATTCTCTGTAATCCCAGTAATTTTGGGAGGCCGAGGTGGGCAGATCACTTTGAGGTCAGGAGTTTGTGACAGGCCGGCCAACATGGTGAAACTCCATCTCTACTAAAATAATACAAAAAATTAGCCAGATGTGGTGGCAGATGCCTGTGATCCCAGCTACTCGGAAGGCCAAGGCAAGAGAACTGCTTGAACCCAGGAGGCAGAGGTTGCAGTGAGCCAAAATTTCACCACTGCACTCCAGCCTGGGCAACAGAGCAGAGTGTCTTTAAAAAAAAAAAAAAAAAAAAAAAAAAACCTAAGCATTGTGCTTTAATCCAAATTATCTGTTTATTTTATTTGGCAACAAAGTATAGCTGCAATATGCCACATAAATTAGGCAAAATAGATGTATGTAAACAATTTATTCAGAAAAAAAACCAAGTGT
>CAUYUD010157831.1:0-18830 GCA_963575295.1 Alouatta caraya
CACGTGCCTGTAGTCCCAGCTACTCGGGAGGCTGAGGCAGGAGAATTGCTTGAACCCAGGAGGCGGAGGTTGCGGTGAGCCGAGATTGCGCCATTGCACTCCAGCCTGGGCAACAAGAGCCAAACACCGTCACAAAAAAAAAAAAAAAAAAAAAAAAAAATTAGCCGGGTGTGGTGGTGGGGGCCTGTAGTCCTAGCTGCTCGGGAGGCTGAGGCCGGAGAATCACTTGAACCTGGGAGGCGGAGGTTGCAGTGAGCCGAGATCCCACCACTGTACTCTAGCCTGGGCGACAGAGCAAGACTCTGTCGCCAAATAAATAAATAAATAACACACAAATAAATAAAGCTAATGAATCAAAGCATATGCTCCTTGTCTTTTTAAAGGGATTTTGCTACGTAGAACTTTTTTTCTTTGCCTCAAGGGTAAACAGTACAAACATATTTCAATTAAAAAGAGTCTTAGAATCCGGGGCTGGTATTGCTACAACCCCTAATTATGGAAGATGTTTAGTATGATAACAGAAACCAGTTTAAGGAATGTGGAGATTTATTTACATCAAATTCAGATAAAGAGATAAAAGCAGACTTGAAGAAGCAAGCAGAACATGACTTAAGGAGTCTATCTATGACTGTATCTGTGCCCTTGGCCACAGTGAAAGACTAGCAAAACCAGCCTTCAGAATAACCGTACTGCCTGGTGGGAGATGGGAAGGCCAGACTTCACCCCTTAAGATCGTCGATCGCCCTC
This sequence comes from Alouatta caraya, assembly GCA_963575295.1. NCBI lineage: Eukaryota > Metazoa > Chordata > Mammalia > Primates > Atelidae > Alouatta > Alouatta caraya. The sequence continues at coordinate 748 of CAUYUD010157831.1, forward strand.
CTACGCGCATTTTCCACCTCGCAGCTAAGAATTCAACTCAGACTTCGATCATGGCGCCATGCACGTCACCTTCTCCCCTCTCCTCCGGCAAAATCCCACCCATGTCGGCTGACCCCGCAGCGGGGTGTAACGGCGGGATGAATCCCCTCCCCTATCCTGGTCGCTAGTACAAACCAGATCGAAAAAAACGCACTACACAAATCCTTGGAAATTGCGGTACCAATGGGACCTTTTCAATTCCTTAAGTGCAAAATGATCCCACTCTATCCTGACACAACTCTAGCTCAATTTTCCTTTCACGTGCCCTAAAAAGCCCTCAGGGCCCCCAGCCTTGGTGAATCCAGGCCATTTCTCGGGTGGGCACCGCGCTGTACCGACAGGCTCGCGCGCGCAGCGGGACGATTTATAGAATTAAGTCTTTTTTTTTTTGTTTTCTGGCTTCGCATCCTTGCAAATATTCAATATTCCTGTCAGCTAAGAAGGCTAAGGGAATGGGCGGTTGAGGAAAGCAGGACGTCGATTACAGCAAACACATCAATTTAGGGGTGGTCTTTCCAATTCCGGCTTTTGTTTGAGTCAGAGGGGAGCCTGAGGAGGCCAAGGTCTCCGGTTCTGGGAAAGGCGGGTCCATCCGGATTCTTTGGACTGCGGAGAGGGAGGCACCAGCCCCGTGAAACAACAGAGGGTAGTTCTGCCCCTCGAGGCTTTCCTCCGAGAGTCCTAGGGCGACCGAGACGCCTCTGTCGGGAGAATTCTCGGAGCTCGGAAGTCTGCCGAACGCTGGACAAAAAGATGTGGCCGCCCTCTCTTAAACACGCACGCGAATCCCAAGCCATGCACGTTTGGAAGGCATGTGTGTGTGTGTGTGTGTGTGAGGGAGAGAGGCCACCGCTGCCCACCGCTGCCCCACCCAGCCCTCCGCCATTCAGGGGAGAGACGCGCGGAGCTGGAGTCTCGGAGCCCTCAGCCAGCCCCGGACGAGGGGCGGGGCCGGGCGGGGCCGTGAGCGCGCAGACTCAGTGCGGGCTTCATCGCGCCGCCGGCGCCGCGGTCGCCGCCCGCGCTGCACCACAGGCCAGAGACAGACTGGGCCGGGAAGAGCTGGAGACTGAGGAGGAGGCGGAGGCGGAGGCGGTGGCGGAGGCGGGGCGACTCCGGTGACCGGGAGCGCCGCAGACTGGCAGCTGCGGCGACTCCCCCCTTTGTGTCTGGTCTGCTCGGAGCCACTGGAAGTGCTTCCCGGAGGGGCGCAGGGTGTCTCGTCTCCTTGCTGCCCACCCCCTTTCCCGGCTACCTTCCTCCGCCCTCCCGCCGCCCCCCGCCCTCGGCCCGCGACGCCCGAGCTCCGCCCGGAGCCCAGAGCTGCGGGAGAACGAGGCGGCGGCGGCGGCGGCGGCGGCGGCTTCCTCGGGGGATTGTGATTCTCTCACAGGAGCCATTGACTGGAGGAGACAAGGCTTTCATGGTGGAATTTACCTCAGGCAAGATCGAGCCGCCGGAATAAAAAGCGAGGAAGGGAAGGGAGCACGGCTAGAAGGGGCAGCCGCTCGCACCCTCTCCGCTCGCCGTCTCGGGGAGCTCGGGCCCGGGCCGCGACCCCTCCCCTCCCCCGCTCCCACCTCCCTTCACCCCTCGCCAGGGCCTCCCCGACCCTCGCACGATTGTTCCGCAAGGGCGTGGGGACTGTGGGCTTGTCCATGGAGGCAGGCACTTTTTTCGATCCGGTCGAGGAAGAGGATTTGTTCTCGAAATCACAGTGAGGGAAGCACCGAAGCGAAACTTAAGGAATCCTGCTTTCCTGGAGCCGCGGGCGATGCGACTCGGGCCACCGGGCGCCGCCGCCGCCGCCCGCCCGGCTTCGCCCTTCCCGGTAGTCGGGAACTAGTTCTGAACTCGTCCCCTGGCCCCGGATCGATCCCCGCCCTCCGCACCCTGGATATGTTTTCTCCCAGACCTGGATATTTTTTTGATATCGTGAAACTACGAGGGAAATAACTTGGGTGGTTTCTTCTTGGATCCCTGCTTTCCCCACGGACATGCCTTCAGTTTGGAGGGCTGCAGCACCCCGTCCGAGGCGAAGGAACCCCCCCCAGCCGCGAGGAAGAGAAATGAAGGGAATTTCTGCAGCGGCATGAAAGCTCTGCAGCTAGGTCCTCTCATCTGCCATTTGTTCTTTCAAACTGCGTTGTGATACGGGTACGATCAGTCCACGGGAGAGGAGACTAACCTCTTGGCTGTTTCTCCGCCGGTATCCACTTCCCGTATTTCTTTTCTTTGCCCTTCTGCCTCTTGGCTGGCCCAGGGATGACTTCCTCGCTGCAGCGGCCCTGGCGGGTGCCCTGGCTACCATGGACCATCCTGCTGGTCAGCGCTGCGGCCGGTGAGTAGCCCCAGCCGGCGGGTCCCGGCCACTTCCCCTGCGGGTGGCGAGGGAGGGAGCCCGCAGAGGCCGAGGCCTGTGCTCACCCTTCTCGACGCGTCCCCCGGATCACGGTGGAGCGGAGCCGCGACCCGGTGCCTGCGCGCCTGCCCCGTGCCTTCCAGGGAAATCACCTTTAATATTCCTGTGTACTTTCCTATCCCCACTTCCATATTCCCACCCCACCCCCCTTCACGGGGTAAAAAAGACATATTGGGTGTGGTATCTTGACATTTTTAGCTGTGAGGTAATGCAAGGATTAAAAATAATATTTTAATCACCAGTGAACAGTATCTGTTTTGAGATCTCAGGAAACAGACCTGTATATATATTTTTATTATTATTATAAAGAAGCGGTTTTGGCTTATAGTAAAAAGAACAGCAACTAGAGAACACACACTTGAACCTTATTTTTATATTTAGATCATGCTGGGAATCCATGTTACTTTCATTATTCAGAAATGTTAACCGAATGAATAGAATAAATGTTGAGGAAGCCAGAACTGTGAGATTCTTGATACATTGTATTATACGGTTTCCTATTCTTATCAGTGGTATTATTTTGTTCTCAAGTATTTTAATAATTATATCTCCATCTTTTCAACCTGGGCACTCACATATTATTAGATGCTTTTGGAGAATTACAGTACTGTTGGACTGTATTTTGATAACTTTACTGTTAGTCACCTGGCATCTATTTATTGGCTTTGCTGTCGAGACAACTTTGACCTGACATCAGACTTCTAGGAGATTTGACTCCCGAAAGTTCTTTGACATTTCTCTAAAGGGAAATGGTAGTCATCCTTTCCTTGGGATATTTTCATTTCAGTTCTCAGACACCTTAGGAAAAAGACCTTATCTTCCATTTGCAACTCTTTTTTTCAAGCAGTCTTTTGGGGATTCGCTTTTAGAAATTTTCAGGAGTTAATTCTACATACAACCGGTTCACTTGGTTTATGATGAGCAAATGGATTGTGCTTTTAAAACGAGTAAGGGACCAAATGACCCTTTCCAATTACTTTTTTCTTATGATAAGTGTGTTTCACATTATTTATTTATTTAAAGATGGGGTTTCTCCGTGTTGGTCAGGCTGGTCTCGAACTCCTGACCGCCCACCTCAGCCTCCCAAAGTGCTGGGATTACAGGCGTGAGCCACCACGCCCGGCTGTGTTTCGCATTAAACAAATTTCTCATTGCTATGTTAGATACAAAGGTTACTTATTTCATTTTAGAAGTCTGAACTAGGAAAATGACGAAAGAAAATTCGAAGTTTCCTTTTATGCTTTGGATATTGTTGAAAAATGTCTACTGTTAATTAATGTCTGTTAAATTGGTGATAAATCCATATAGTTATGTTAAAATAATTTGAACTTTTGAATTTACTTTAAAACTAATATTTTAATATTTTTAATAATTGTAGTTCTTTTCAGAGTAAAAATGAATGATTTTTCTTTAAATTTCTTTATTTTGTTAGCTATTTAAATTCTTTAGCCATAAGCCATGTGTTTCCTGTAAAATATAGAATATGAGGCCTTAAACATTCCTTGAGCAGAAATCTCAGAACGTACACTTTTCAATGTTCTTTGTTATTCTTAACCTTTTTAGAATATAGATTCTCATTTATGGTGACGTGCTCGTAATATTGTGATCAGAACTGATAAAAGTAAGAGAAAAAACATTGATTTAAAAATAATTTTTTTTTTGTTAATACAGTCATCTAAGAATAATGTCTCTTAAAAGGGAGAGTAAAAGAATCACTGCTTAAAAGTGGTTTTAGTCCTTTTTTTTTTTTTAAGTATTGCATAGCACCAAATGACAAAATTTGTGAAGCTGGATTTCAGACCTGTAACAATAATGATAATAGTATATAAGTGCCTGCCATGCACCATCAGCTATTCAAGTAACTTTGCATATAGTTTTTTATTTCATCCTCGTGACAATTCTATACTGTAGATTATTGTCATTCCCCTTTTCCATAGAGGGAGAGTAAAGAGAATTTGAATAACTCACTACACAGTGGGTAAATTATGGAGCCGGGATTCTAGTGTGCGCCCTTACATACCACATTAATGGTAAAACAGCTGTAGCAGCAACAACTTCTCACTCTTATTGGGTATATGAGGTGAAGTAATGCCTTCACCAGATCAACCTTTGAAAAAAAGCAGGGACACTTAAAAGGTGTTAGTGCAGCAGTGGTTATGCAAATATCGTAGTTCTGAACATGTAAAAACTTTGCCTAATATTGAAGTGGCTAGTGCAGCTTCATTAAGTGCAAGGTGATTAGAGAGAGGCTGTGTGGATTTGGGTTACATAGCTGCAATGATGTTAACTGGACAGGCACAAATAGTGCAGCTGAACAGGGAAAAAAACCCTAGAAGACTGATTGATAGCACATCCTTTTTTGGGGTTATGGATAAATCATTTCTTTGAATCCCTCTTTTTCACTTACCTAGTTCTTGGACTCCTCAATTCTTAGAACATGTTCTTTTTTCTTTTCTTTCTTTTTTTTTTTTTTTTGGAGACAGGGTCTCACTCTGTCGCCCAGGCTGGAGTGCAGTGGTGCGATCTTGGCTCACAGCAACCTTCACCTCATGGGCTCAAGTGATTCTTCTGTCTCAGCCTCTTGAGTAGCTGGGATTACAGGCACACACCACCATACCGGGCTACTTTTTTTTTTTTTTTTTTTGTACTTTTAGTAGATATAGGGTTTCACCATGTTGGCTAGGCTGGTCTCGAACTCTTGACCTCAAATGATCCACCCATCTCAGCCTCCCAAAATTCTGGGATTACAGGAGTGAGCCACTGTACCTGGCCTAATTCTTAGAACATTTTCTATGCAAAAAAAAAAAAAAAAAAAGTTTATGAAAAATAAGATGTGGCTGCTTGGTTTATAAATAAATTCTTAATAAAAGGATACAACACAACTATTATTTAAAGATTAACTTCTGTAATACATTTGAAATAATTCACTTGATTAGATTGCAATTTTATATACATCTCTTGAGGAACACACAGGTTATCTAAAGTAAGATTCATCTATCTAGTTAGTATTCTTGAGCAGTTAGTGAATATTACTGAGTAACTGAAGTTTAGTAATCATCCTTTTAGTTTTTCTTGATGTGGGCACTGCAGCAGAATTACCTGGGGTTTTTGATAAAAGTGCATATTTTTGGCCCTATAGTCCAGATGTACTGAATGGATCTCTCTGGAAGAACCCCAAAAGTCTCAGGCAGGTGCTTGAGAAGCACTGCTTAACATCAGTCCTGATTGTTTGGATTTTTTTTTTGAGACGGAATTTCGCTATTGTTGCCCAGGCTGGAGTGTAATGGCACAATCTGGGCTCACCGCAACCCTTGCTTCCCTGATTGAAGCGATTCTTCTGCCTCAGCCTCCCGAGTAGCTGGGATTACAGGCCTGCATCACCATGCCTGGCTAATTTTGTATTTTTATTAGAGAGGGGGGGTTTCTTCATGTTGATCAGGCTGGTCTCGAACTCCCAACCTCAGGTGATCCACTTGCCTCAGGCTCCCAAAGTGCTGGGATTACAGGCGTGAGCCACTGTGCCCAGTCTGGATTGATTTTCTTCCTTTCTTTCTTCTCTTTCTTTCTTTTCTTTCTTTCTCTTTCTTTCTTTTTCTTTCTCTCTCCTTCCTTCCTTCCCTCTTTCTTCCTTCTTTCTCTCTCTCCTCTCTTTCTCCTTTCCTCTCTCCCTCCCTCCCTCTCTCCCTCTCTCCCTCTCTCTCCCTCTCTCCCTCTCTCTCCCTCTCTCCCTCTCTCTCCCTCTCTCCCTCTTTCCCTCTCTCTCCCTCTCTCCCTCCGTCCTCCCTCCTCCCTCCTCTCTCTCTTTCTCTCTTCTCTCTGTCTCTTTCTTTCTTTCTTTTTTTCTCAGAGTCTCACTCTGTCGCCCAGGCTGGAATGCAGTGGGGCAATCTTTGTTCACTCTAACCTCCACCTCCCAGGTTTAAGCAATTCTCCTGCCTCAGCTTCCTGAGTAGCTGGGACTACAGGCACACAGCACCACACCTGGGCTAATTTTTGTATTTTCGGTAGAGACGGGGTTTCACCATATTGTCCAGGCCGGTCTTGAACTCATGATTCACCCGCCTTGGCCTCCCAAAGTGCTGGGATTACAGCTGTGAGCCACTACGCTTGGCTTGGATTTCTTAGATATGGTGATTCAGTGACATTTTGCTGCATAATTATTGGCAGCCACAAAATCTTAGTGGCATGCAGCAATAGGCATTTATTCTGTCCATGTGTCTCCTGCTGGGGTCCAGGCTAGAGAGAGAAGTAACATCTGTCTGGGGAAAGCTTGTGTCATGGCATTGGCAGAAGTGCAAGAGGCCAAGCCCAATCCTACCAGCGTATTTCCAGACTCTGCTCTCCTAACGTCCCATTGGCTAAGTCATATGGCCGAGAGAGATAAGAGGTATCAAAGTACACTTTGCCTATAATGAGACTAATGTAATATATGGATGTATAGTATATTGCAGAAGAATAAAGATTTGAAATCCTCAGTCGACCACACATAATCAGTAAGATTATCCAGAAGGGCAGCTTTTCTTACCATTTGAAGAGGGCCAAGCTCTTAATTAGATTTTTGCATTAAAATTATATAAACTTTGGTCTCTACAAAAGCTATTCTGGCACGTGGCATGATGTAATAATGGTGGTATTGATGTGGATGGGTATATGAAATGTGGGGAGAGAGAACTATTCCACACAAAGACAAAACCTTTCCTTTATTAAATGCCAGCTTTTTTTTTTTTTTTTTTTAACAATGAAAGAGAAGAAATTGAATATTGATCTCTGAAGGGTAAATTCTGACCACAAAAAATACTGAGTGGAGCCTGTGTGAATTAGTTAATTTTGTAATTGGCCACAGCACTTATTTTGGCACCTACTCATATATTGTGGTGCTGTTGGATATCAGGTTTTGTTTTTTGTTTGTTTGTTTGTTTTGAGACGGAGTCTTGCTCTGTTGCCCAGGCTGGAGTGCAGTGGCATGATCTCTGCTCACTATGGCCTCTGCCTCCCAGGTTCAAGTGATTCTCCTGCCTCAGCCTCCTGAGTAGCTGGGATTACAGGCCCCCACCATCATGCACGGCTAATTTTTGTATTTTTGTAGAGATGGTTTCACCATGTTGGCCAGGCTGGTCTTGAACTCCTGACCTCAGGTGATCCACCTGCCTTGGCCTCTGAAAGTGCTGGGATTACAGGCATGAGCCACCGTGCCTGGCCAATTTTTTTATGTTTGGTAAAGATGGAGTTTCACCATGTTGGCCAGGCTGGTCTGGAACTCCTGACCTCAGTTGATCTGCCCTCCTCAGCCTCCCAAAGTGCTGGTATTACAGGTGTGAGTCACCATGCCCGTCTGGATTTGAGTTATGTATTTGCCTTGTCCTCCGAACTGATAATTGCTTCCAGAGGATAGTGTTCATGTCTTACTAGTTTTATAATTTACCATATTGCTGTGCACATAGAAGATGCTTAAGAAATACTTAGTGAATGAATAATAAAAAGGAATTTCAACGAAGAGTATTTATTCTAGGATTGTTTACTGACTCAAATAACATACTAGTAACTTTTTCTTTGTCCTAGTTCCTTCAACTATAAAGTGTGTAGTTTAAGAGGTATAGTGAGAAGACCCCTGTTGTGAGTTAATGAGACCTAGATTCTATGGGATTCTGGGCAAACAGATTACTTAACATAGTTATCTCAGTTGTAATAATGTGGGGTTGGACTTGGTCATTTTGAAATACAGATTCATGGGTACCCCACTAGGCCTACTGAATCTATATCTCTGGACACTTGAGCCTGGGAATCTGTCTTTAATGCCCTTTGTGATTCTGCCTTTAATGCCCCCCTCAACCAGTAAATTTTAAGTACCTTTGAGAACTACTGGGTCTAAGATTCTAACTCTCAAGTTTTGTAACTTTATTATTTCTACTTTTTGTGGTACTCTATATCTTTTATTACTTAATCTGGTAAACATTAGGAACAAACATTTCTTAATTTGTATGTTAAGCAACTAGCCAAAACCTTTTTCCTTTTTAAATATTTGCAGTGTAGACTGGGCACAATGGCTCACGCCTGTAATCCTGGCATGTGGGGAGGCCCTGGGTGGGTGGATCACTTGAGATCAGGGTTTCAAGACCAGCCTGGCCAACATGTTGAAACTCCATCTCTACAAAAAATACAAAAATTTGGCCGGGTGCAGTGGCTCACACCTGTAATCCCAGCACTTTGGGAGGCTGAGGTGGGCTTACCCTCTGATGTCAGGAGTTCAAGGCCAGCCTAGCTAATGTGGTGAAACCCCATCTCTACTAAAAATACAAAATTAGCCAGGCATGGTGGCGCATGCCTGTATCACTCAGAAAGCTGTGGCAGGAGAATCGCTTGAACCCGGGAGGCAGAGGTTGTAGTGAGCTGAGATCGGGCCACTGCACTCCAGCCTCTGCAACAGAGCAAGACTCCATCTCGAAAAAAAAAATTTTCAAAATCACTAATATGGGCTGGGCGTGGTGGCTCACACCTGTAATCCTAGCACTTTGGGAGGCTGAGGCTGGTGTATCCCTGAGGTCAGGAGTTTGAGACCAGCTTGGCCAGAATGGCGAAACCCCGCCTCTACTTAGAATACAAAAATTAGCTGGGCGTGGTGGAGGGTGCCTATAATCCTAGCTACTCAGGAGCCTGAGGCAGGAGAATTGCTTGAACCCAGGAGGCGAAGGTTGCAGTGAGCCGTGATTTCACCACTTCACTCCAGCCTTGGTAAAAGATCAAAATTCCGTCCTAAAAAAAAAAAAAGGACTGGCCAGGCACGGTGGCTCATACCTGTAATCCCAGCACGTTGGGAGGCCGAGTTGAGCTGATTACGAGGTCGGAGATCAAGACCATCCTCGCCAACATGGTGAAATCCTAGAATACAAAAAATTAGGAGGGCGTGGTGGTTCATTCCTATAATCCCAGCTACTCCAGAGGCCAAGGCAGGGGAATCGCTTGAACCTGGGAGGCAGAGGTTGCAGTGAGCCAAGACTGTGCCACTGCACCCCAGCCTGGTGACAGATCAAGACTCTGTCTCAAAAAAAGCACTAATATGAAAGATTATATGCATGCCTAGTATCACAATGCCCAACACTATACCTTAACCCTGCCTTGTGTATGAGTAACATTTAAAATAGATTACCCAAATTATCAAGATATAGTGCAAAATGTGTGCAATCATTCACGTCTTAAATGTGTCGATAGTGGACTTGGTGGAAGAATTATGAGATGTGATAAAGTATTGTGCCAGAGGCATTGGCCATAAGAATTGTAGATGAAGTTAGGTATTTGAGAGAGTTAGATATTTGATCCACATCTGTTTCTGGAAGGTTAGATGTAAATGGAGGTTGAGAAATTTCAGTTTTTTAAAGCCAGATCTCATTTCCCCTTTCTCCTTCAAGACAGTAGTTTTGAAGGTGTCAGTAGGTGTCAAAAATATACATGATCATATACTTTCATTCTGCCGTAGTAAATTAAGTGTAAAATAGGATAATTCAGAACAAAATGTGTTAATGATGGTATAAGTGTAAAGGGATATATCCATTTTTGGCCAGTAATCCAAACTCTCAGTTTTTTGTTTCATTTAGATGAGGAAATAGTTAAGCCTTTCTGTTATTGTTAATCTGTTTTCAATCTTTGCTTTTGTAGTTAAGAATAGTCTATGAGCAACTGGGCAAGGTGGCTCATGCCTGTTATCCCAGTACTGAAGTGGGTGGATCACGAGGTCAGGAGTTCAAGACCAGCCTGACCAAGATGGTGAAACCCCATCTCTACTAAAAATATAAAAATTAATCAGGCGCGGTGGCAGGCACCTGTAATTCTATCTACTCAGGAGGCTGAGGCAGGAGTATCACTTGAACCCAGGTGGCAGAGGTTGCAGTTAGCTGAGAAAGCACCACTGCACTCCAGCCTGGGTGACAGAGACTCGCTTTCAAAAAAAAAAAAAAGTCTATGAGCAAAGCTGTGTAATTGTAATAGATGCACCAGACTAACCTTTTTAGGGCAAGCTTTATTTTTGTTTTCATTTGAAAAATTAAGAGAAAAAATGTTAATACAACCGTAACATTTTTTGTTTTGGTATATTTTCTTCTAATTAAAGAAAAGATGCATGTATTTTTATATGGTTGTGATTTTATAATATCTATTATATCTGATTTTTTTACATAGAATATATCATAAGCATATATATATGATCTTAATAACTCACTTTTTCATAATTGTATGATATTCCATTGAGTGTATTCTACTGAGTATTTCTTTTCTAATAAACAATGCCATATTGAATACTTTTGTGCATATGTCCTGCTTGTTTTTTGGTTTATTTCCAAGTTCTTGTTTTGACCTATCAGCAGCATGAGCCAGTTTAATCCTTTTTTTTTTCATCCTTCAAGTACTTTCTTCATTTGGCTTCTTTTTTTTATTTATTTATTTATTTATTTTTTTATTTTTCTTTAAAGACGGGGTTTCACCATGTTGGTCAGGGTGGTCTTGAACTCCCGACCTCAGGTGATCCGCCCGCCTTGGCCTCCAAAGTGCTTGGTTTACAGGTGTGAGCCACCACGCCCGGCCCATTTGGCTTCTAAGATACTATTCTCTCTTGATTTTTCTCCTACCTCACTATCTCCTTTGACAGTTTCTCCTTAAGTCCCTAACCTAAATGTTGTATTGTTTCAGGATTCAGTCTTTAACCCTTTTTTTTTCTGTCTGCACTCACCTTCTTGGTGATCTCATCCAGTTTTATGGCTTTAAATATCATCTAAAGGCGGACAAGTTTCAAATTTATTTATTTATTTATTTATTTGAGACGGAATCTCACTCTGTTGCCAGGCTGGAATACAGTGGTGCAATCCCAGCTCACTGCAACCTCTGCCTCCTGGGTTCAAGTGATTCTCCTGCCTCTGCCTCCTGAGTAGCTGGGACTACAGGTGTGTACCACCATGCCCAGCTATTTTTTTTTTTTGTATTTTTAGTAGAGATGGGGTTTCACCATGGCCAGGATGGTCCCGATCTTCTGACCTTGTGATCCACCCACCTTGGTCTCCCAAAGTGCTGGAATTACAGGCGTGAGCCACCGTGCCCAATCTTAAATTTATTTCTATCTCAGACTTCTTACTTTGAAATTCTGTTGCATGTAGCCATCTATGTATCTGTCATATCTGCTTGGATGTCTGATATTCATCACAAACTTAATTTGTCCAAAACTGAACTTCTGAAGCTTCTTCACCAGTCCTGTTTCTCCTATGTCTTAGCCTATTGAGCAAATACCAGTTCTGTCCTTCCAGTTGTTCAGGTCCCAAATTGGAGATATCTTTGTGTCCTCTCTTTCTTTTTTTCCCATTCATATCCAATCTGATAGCAAAAACTCTTGGCTCTACCTTCAAAATATATGTAGAATCTTACTACTTGTCATCTCCACTGTGCTTCTACCTTAATTTAAAAGCCACCATCTTCTCTTACTTGTACTTTTTTGTTAGACTCTGTTTTCTCTGTTAACATCTTTGCTTTATTACAGTCTCCTTCCAATGTAGTAGCCTGAGTGACCCCTTTCTTTCTTTTTTTTTTTTTTTTTGAGACGGAGTTTAGCTCTTGTTGCCCAGGCTAAAGTGTAATGGCGCGATCTCGCAACCTCCACCTCCTGAGATCAAGTGATTCTCCTGCCTCAGCCTCCGGAGTAGCTGGGATTACAGGCATGAACCATCACACCTGGCTAAGTTTTGTATTTTCAGTTGAGATGGGGTTTCTCCATGTTGGTTAGGCTGGTCTCAAACTCCTGACCTCATGTGATCCTCCTGCCTCAGCCTCCCAAAGTGCTGGGATTACAGGCGTGAGCCACTGCGCCTGGCCCTTTTTTTTTTTTTTTTGTATTTTTAATAGAGACAGAGTTTCACCATGTTAGCCAGGATGGTTTTGATCTCTGACCTTGTGACCCGCCCGCCTCGCTGGGATTACAGGCGAGAGCCACCTTGCCCAGCCAGACCCTTTACGTATATAATTTAGAAAGACGTTTCTTTGCTTAAAACTATTGTCTTCTCATCTCACTCAAAATAATAGTTATTTAAAATGCTGTATACGATTGGGCTTCTGCAATTTATGACCTCATGTGCCAATCTCTCTCTTGCTCAACTTTTATTGGGCTTTTAACTTTACAAACTAGGAAAAATTCAGAAAATTAAATATTTTATAAGAGGTTAGATTTAAGATACCTTATTTATGTAAATTGACAGTGGCTACAATTAGTAAATCTATATTGGGGAAGTGAAGAGACACATGAGCATTTCTCAAGTCTTTAGTCACTAAGTGCCTTGGGTATCTACTACATTATCTCATTATCCTCTAAACAGACTGATCAGTACTATTATTTTTCTTTATTCTGCAGATGGGTAAACTGAGTAAATGTGACACTTGGGAATCAAGGTCAGGCCCCTATGGCTCCAAAGGAGAACATTCGTATAATAAATACAGTGTTAGCCTAAAGGTATAAAATATTTGGAATCTTTGCCCAGCTCAATGGGTCATGCCTGTAATCCCAGCACTTTGGGAGGCTGACGTGGCCTATCACAAGGGCATGATATCGAGACTATCCTGGCCAACGTGGTGAAACCCTGTCTCTACTAAAATATAAAAAATTAGCCGGGCGTGGTGGTGCGCACCTGTAGTTCCAGCTACTACAGAAGCTGAGGCAGGGGAATCACTTGAACCCGGGAGGTGGAGATTGCAGTGAGCCGAGATCACGCCACTGCACTCCAGCCTGACGACAGAGCAAGACTCCATCTAAAAAAAAAAAAGTATATATTTGGAATCTTTTAGGCATCTGAAAATCTTACTGGCATTTTAATCATGCTAGAATAATTGTCCAGATTGAACTATGTCTTAGGTTATAGTCTCTTCTGTTGCTATAAATGACAGCAACTGTGTCTTAGGTTTTATGTGTAACATTCAAATGTCAGAAGATAGTAAAAAAATTTAAAATTCAAAGCTTTAGTTTTGGGAAAGAACACCAGTTAGAAGAGTGATGATGACATATCTAGTTGAGGGTAAGTTTTTAATGTTTCCATGTGTTGTTAGTGATTAAAACCCCATGGGGCCAATCTAGTATGAAGAGAAATTTTTTGTATTTAGTTACTTCAGAAATGACTGTATTGTGGTGATAAAAAAAGGCAAAATTAAAAACATTCAAATGATATGAAGAGATGAATTTATTCATGTTATTATTTTTATTATTTATTATTTATTTACTTTTTTAAAGACGGGGTTTCACCATGTTGGTCAGGCTGGTCTTGAACTCCCGACCTCAGGTGGTCTGCCCACCTTGGCCTCCAAAGTGCTTGGATTACAGGCATGAGCCACCACGCCCGGCCTATTCATGTTATTTATGGAAACAAAGTTGTATATGAGACATAACTTTACTGAGCTATTTAATCATTTTTTCCTTTGGCTATACCAATGTGTTAGCTTGATGAAACGTTATCAAGAATGCTAATCTGTAAATTCAGTTTAGCCTTTCACACCAACTTGTTCCATTTGTACAGCTGTTCTTTTTTTTTTTTCCTCAACCTCATACCATTGACATTTTGTGTACAGCTGTTCTTTAAGACTCATGGTTTGTCCATTTACTTAGGTTTATAAGAAATTGAGTTATACTGATTCCTTGCTAAGTCCTTCTTTTAAAAGCAAGATATTAGTCTTAGATTTTTATTGTATTATACTCTAAGCATCTAATAGCTTTTATATTTCACATTACCCTATTAATGAAAAGAGATTAAATTCAATAACTGACAATCTTTGATATATTAAATTCTAGTTATTTGCTGTTAAAAGTTTGGGCTGGGTACACTGGCTCACACCTATACTCTTTGGGAGGCCAAGGCAGGAGGATTGCTTGAGGGTAGAGTTTGAGACCAGCCTGAGCAATATAACGAGAACCCTGTCTCTACAAACAGTTTTTAAAAATTAGCCAAGTGTGAGTCTGTAGTCCCAGCTATTTGGGAGGCTAAGGTGGGAGGATCACTGAAGCCCAGGAGTTGGAGGCTACAGTGAGCTGTGATCATGCCACTTCACTTCAGCTAGGGTGAGACGGTGAGACTCTGTCTTTAAAATTAAAAAAAAAAAAAAAAAAAAAAAGGAAACTTGTTTTTGCTTTTAGGCTTTGATTTTATAATTTCTTTCTTTTTTTTTTTTTTTGAGACAGAGTCTGGCTCCGTCACCAGGCACCAGACTGGAGTGCAGTGGCGTGATCTCGGCTCACCGCAACCTCCGCCTGCTGGGTTCAAGCAATTCTCCTGCCTCAGCCTCCCGAGTAGCTGGGACTACAGGCGCATGCCACCATGCCCAGCTGATTTTTGTATTTTTAGTAGAGACGGGGTTTCACCATGTTGACCAGGATGGTCTCGATCTCTTGACTGCGTGATCCGCCCGCCTCGGCCTCCGAAAGTGCTGGGATTACAGGCGTGAGCCACCGCGCCCAGCCCCTGTAATTTTTTTTTTTTTTTTTAAGCTATTTTAACTTCCTGTGTTTATAGCCTACAAGATTGTTTTATACAGTTAATGTCAGTGTACATTTATATTGATGTATTTGTTGGTTTTACTTTTTCAGTTCTGCGATTTCCTGCAAGACTTTTCTGCCCAGAGGATCCTTTAGTATTTTTTTTGCAAGGGATGTAATCCTATCTGAGACTTTCCATCTTTGTTTTTGAAGGATGTTTTGGGCTAGTTGTGTTCGAGGTTGAAAGTTGTTCGCAGCACACTGGAAATGTCCATTATTGTCTATTGGCCTGTCGCCTATAATTTCTTTTAAGAAACTTTTTGTTGACCCAGTGCTATGGCTCACACCTGTAATCCCAGCACTTTGGGAGGCTGAGATGGGCAGATCACGAGGTCAGGAGTTCGAGACCAGCCTGACTAGCATGGTGAAACCCCGTCTCTACTAAAAATACAAAAATTAGCCGGGCATGGTGGCGTGTGCCTATAATCCCAACTACTCAGGAGACAAAGACAGGAGGATTGCTTGAACCCGGGAGGCAGAGGTTGCAGTGAGCCAAAATTGCGCCACTGCTCTCTACCCTGGGTGACAGAGCAAGACTTCATTTCAAAAAAACAAAAAACAACCCCTTTTTGTTATTTAAGATTCTAAAATTATACAAAGTCATTGTAAAAAGGGTTTTTAAATAATAATGATGGCAAAGTGTAGAAATGATAATGAAGTACAGGAAAAAAAAAACCCCATCATCTCCTGTTTCTTTAATCCCATTTCCTAGATAAAACCAGTGTTAATAGTTTGATGTATGATCTTTTTTGTATAAATATCTGTATAATTAGAATTTGCTTCTAAACAAAGTGGAATAATACTGTGTATATTGTACATAAAGTTTTGTGATTATTCCTGTAGGACGATACTAGAAATAAGATCATGTTGTCAGAAATTTTTACATTTAAAATCTTAAAATGAACTGCCAGATTTTCTTCAAAATAGGTTGTACTGGTTTTCATTTCTACCAGTAATATATGAGAATCTCCATTTATTATTTTTCTTTTTTTGAGATGGAGTCTCGCTCTGTTGCCCAGGCTGGAATGCAGTGCCACCATCTTGGTTCACTGCAACCTCCTGCCTCCCAGGTTCAAGTGATCATCCTGCCTCAGCCCCCCTAGTAGTTGGAATTACAGGCACGCGCCACCATGCCCAACTAATTTTTATATTTTTAGTAAAGAGACAGGGTTTCTCCATGTTGGCCAGGCTGGTCTCGAACTCCTGACCTCAGGTGATCCACCTGCCTCGGTATCCCAGAGTGCTGGGATTACAGGTGTGAACCACTGCGCCTGGCAATGTAATTCTTTTCAATTTTTGCCAGAGCAAAATAATTATATTTTGTTTGTTTGTAGTGCTTTAATTATTAGTGGATCCAAGCTTTTCATATGCTTGTTGGCCAGTTGTATTTCTCTGAATTGCCTGTTCATATATCATGTCAATTTTTCTAATGATTTGTTTATTTTTCTTACTAATTTAAAGGTGTTACTTATATGATATAAATGACTTTATGCAGATAGAACTTCCTTTTTTTTTCCTTTATGACATCTTATTTTGTGTTATCTTAGAAAAGGCTCTGCCTTATGTACAACTACCAAAAATGCTGTCTTCTTTTGGAGACGGAGTTTCACTCTTGTGGCCCAGGCTGGAGTGCAGTGGCGTGATACCGGCTCACTGCAACCTCCACCTCTCGAGTTCCAGTAATTCTCTTGCTTCAGCCTCCTGAGTAGCTGGGATTACAGGCATGCACTACCTCATCTGCTAATTCTGTATTTTTAGTAGAGACAGGATTTTTCCATGTTGGTCAGGCTTGTCTTGAACTCCCAACCTCAGGTGATTCGCCTACCTTGTCTTCCCAAGGTGCTAGGATTACAGGCGTGAGCCACCACAGCTGACTGGTCTATACTTTTTTTTAATTTTTTAATTGAGATAGGCTTTCACCTAGGCTGGAGTGTAGTGGTGCAATCTCAGCTCACTGCAGCCTCTGCCTCCCAACTCAGGCCATCCTCTCACCTCAGCCTCTCTAGTAGCTGGGATTATAGGCGCATGCCACCATGCCCAGCTACGGTCTTAACTGCTGGACTCTACTGTCTCTTTTATAGCCAAGTTGTCTTCTCATCATGGAATTCCAAATAAAGAAAGTGTCTCATTTTAGTTGGAGGTATCATTTAGAGGCAAGTTATTTGATATGTGTAAAATACACCTCTGCTGATACGTTACAATATATTTTGTGTGCAATGGCAAGTTAGGTGACTAATATCAATTGGGTAAAATGCTTGATCATTGGAACCCAGACATTTCTGGCTCTCGTTTAGAGCCATATTTATTTTCATTTAAAAATGTCTAAGAGCTGTAGTTGTTTGAGTTTCTAGCTGTAAAAAGTTGAAGGAGCATCAAATAGGTAAATAAATGACTACTATCAATGACTTAAAATGGCTGAACATGTACCTACATTTAATGCATTCAGAACAACTTTGAGTTAGAACCTAGTCTCTGCAGTTGGTGTATGGAAATACATAGCATAAACTGGAGTTCTTTGTCATCCTAATAGTCCATCCTAGTAGTCCTATTTCACAGGATTTGAGACAGTTAAGATAAGAATATGGTAGCCAGAGATAAAGCGACAGAGTTTGGGGAGTCTGGGAGAGGAAGGCAACAAAATATTTTACTAAGTTTCTCTCATACTGTCTGTCTACATCCAAACTGCCCAGCTTAGTCTAGCATTGTTGCCCTTGCCTTTGATCTATATTGGAGTAGGCTCCAAAGCAGGATGCGATTCTTTGACTGTAACCTCTGGAAATAAGTGAAAACATTTTTTTTTTTTTGTAGAGATGGGTCTCGCCATATTGCCCAGGCTGGTGACAAACTCCTAGGTGCAAATGATCCTCCTGACCTCAGCCTCCCAAAGTGTTGGGGCTACAGGTGTGAGCCTCTGTGCCCAGCCGAGACAGAAGTTTTGATGTTAGACAGTCTTGGGGCTGATACTTGAAGCAAAGAATTTGAAAACAGAATTCTTTCTCTCTCTCTCCCTCTCCTTCTCTCCTCTCACCTCTCTCCCCTCTCTCCCCTCTCTCACCGATGTCACCTCGCACGAAGGGA
>CAUYUD010157832.1:0-14392 GCA_963575295.1 Alouatta caraya
CTTGTTAATTTTCTGTCTCATTGATCTGTCTAATATTGACAGTGGAGTATTGAAGTCTCCCAGTATTGTTGTGTGGGAGTCTAAATCTCGTTTTATGTCGTTAAGAACTTGCTTTATGTATCTGGGTGCTCCTGTGTTGGGGGCATATATATTTAGGATAGTTAGCTCTACCTGTTGGATTAATCCTTTTACCATTATGTAATGTCCTTCTTTGTCTCTTTTGATCTTTGTTGGTTTGAAGTCCATTTTATCTGAGACTAGGATTGCAACCCCTACTTTTTTTTGTTCTCCATTTTCTTGGTAAACCTTCTTCCATCCCTTTATTTTGAGTCTATGTGTGTCTTTGTATGTGAGATGGGTTTCTTGAATACAGCACACCGATGGGTTCTGACTTTTTATCCAGTTTGCTAGTCTGTGTCTTTTGATTGGGGCATTTAGGCCATTTACATTCAATATTAATATTGTTATGTGTGAATTTGATCCTGCCGTTTTGTTACTGGCTGATTTTCTTTCTCATTAGTTGACTCATTTTCTTCATAGCATTTTTGGTCTTTGCCAACTGGTTTGCTTTTGCAGTGACTGGTACTTGTTCCTTTCCATGCTTAGTGTTTCTTTCAGGAGCTCTTGTAGAGCAGGTCTGGTGGTGTCAAAATCTCTCAATAATTGCTTGTCTGTAAAGGATTTTATTTCTCCTTCACTTATGAAGCTTAGTTCGGCTGGATATGAGATTCTGGGTTAAAAGTTCTTTACTTTAAGGATGTTGAATATTGGCCCCCAGTCTCTTCTGGCTTGTAGAGTTTCTGCCGAGAGATCTGCTGTGAGTCTGATTGGCTTCCCTCTGTGGGTGACCTGACCTTTGTCTCTGGCTGCCCTTAGCATTTTTTCCTTCATTTTGACCCTGGTGAAACTGACAATTATGTGCCTTGGAGTTGCTCTTCTTGTGGAATATCTTTGTGGAGTTCTCAGTATTTCTTCAATTTGAAATTTGGACCACCTTGCTAGGCTTGGGAAGTTCTCCTGGATAATATCCTGGAGTGTGTTTTCCAGCTTGGATTCGTTCTCCCCATCATACTCAGATACACTGATCAAGTATAGATTAGGTTTTTTCACATAATCTCATATTTCTTGGAGGCTTTGTTCATTTCTTTTCACTCTTTTTTCTCTTGTATTGCCTTCTCTTTTTATTTCATTGAGTTGATCTTCAATCTCTGATATCCTTTCTTCTGCTTGATTGATTCGGCTGTTAAAACTTGTGTTTGCTTCACATAGTTCTCATGCTGTGTTCAACTCCATCAAGTCGTTTATCTTCTTCTCTAAGCTGGTTATTCTAGTTAGCATTTCGTCTAACCATTTTTTCAAGGTTTTTAGTTTTTTGCATTGAGTTAGAATGTGTTCCTTTAGCTCTGAAAAGTTTGTTATTATCCACCTTCTGAATCCTGTTTCCGTCAATTCTTTGCACTCCTTCTTGGTCAAGTTGTGATCCTGTGTTGTTGAGGAATTGTGATCCCTTGAAGGAGCAGAAGTGTTCTGGTCTTTGATGGTTTCACCTTTTTTTTTTTTTGCTCGTTTTTTGCCGTCTTTGTGGGTTTACCTGGTGGTATCAGAGAGCTGCTTGATGAGGTCGCTTGTCTGCCTGTGGGGGCGCTCCTGGGTTTCTAGGGACTCCTTCAGGTTACTAGGGAAGCTTCCTGTTTCTTTTTTGTTTATGCTGGGAGATTAGGACCGCCTCTTCTGCTGACTTGTAGGTACTGCTGGGTTGTCAAGAACGCCATCCCGTTGCTATGTAGGCTTCCTGTGTTTTTTGTTGAAACATGTAGCCCAGTCCCACCCCTCTAGTGGTGGGTTGTGCCCTTCCTCCACTGGGCTGGATTATTCAAGGTTTATCTCAGACTGTGGCACTGGCTACGCAACCCACTAGAGTCAGAGCTTCAGTCCTCCGGGGTTTGTGGGGGAGGTTAGGGACTTGCCCAGCAGCACTTGGCAGTCTCCCCCTTTCAGCTCTCTCTCTCTCAGGTCATGGGGTAGGGGCCTCCCAGCTGCTCCCGCTTACAGCTCCCTCTCTCTCCAGGCAGGGGGAGGGGGCGATAGCTCAGTCCACAGACTCTTATTCAACTCCGCACTTGTAATTCTTGGTGCTTGACAGGCAAAATCCCCTGTTCTGTGTATTGCTGAGGCTTTGGGGGAAGCGCTGTATCTGGACCGGAGCACCAGAGGTGGAGCCTCCAACTCGCTGGTCAGATGCACTTTCTGGTTGAAGCAGCACCCCTCCCCGCCTTGGACTGCCCTGAGTGGGCTTTGCTCACCGTTGGACCAGACGGGTTGAAATGTACATGGTACCTCGGTTGGAGCTAGGAGATCTCTGGATTTCTGCATCTCTTTTGCTGCGTGTTGTGAGCTGCAGTTGTGTCTAATCTGCCATCTTGGATCCTCAACACGATGTTTTAATACATGTATAAATTGTGGAATGAGCAAATCCTTCTAATTAACATATTTATCATCTCACCTACTTATCATTACTTGTGAGAACATTTAAAATCTACCCATTTTGCAATTTGGAAATATACATAATTATTTACTATAGTCTTGCTGTGCTGGAGATCACTGGAACTTATTTATCCTAAGTGAAGTTTTGTACCCTTTGACTAACATTTCCCCCTTTCCCTGCTCACACCACCCACCTCTCCCAGCCTCTGGTAATCACCATCCTACTCTCTACTTCTATGAGTTTGGCTGTGTTAGATTCTATACACATGATATCATGCGATATTTTTCTTTCTGTGCCTGGTTCATTACACATAGCATAATGTCCTCTAGACTTATCTAGGTTGTTGGTAATAGTAGAATTTCATTCGTTCTAAAGGCTAACTAGTATTTCATTGTGTATATATACCATATTTAAAAATCTATTTATCTATTGGTAGACACTTAGTTTGTTTCCATATCTTGGCTGTTGTGAATAATGCTGCAGTAAACCTGAGAGTGCAGATATCTTTTCAACATACTGACTTGAATTTTTTTTAAGGTATACCCAGTAGTGGCATTGTTGGATCATATGGTTATTCTATTTTTAGTTGTTTGAAGTGTCACCATACTAAATCAACGTGGCTTTATTGGTCATACCAAGAAATGGAAAGAGAAAAGTTTAGATTAACTCCAAGATTTCTGGTTTGGGTGGAAGGAGGTTGCATTTATGGAGATGTGGATTTTAATGGATTGATAATGAGTTTTAGATATAATGAGACCTCTAACAGGAAGAGTTTGATAAGTCTTGAAATGAGTAAAATAGTTTGAGTGGAGTGCGAGATGTTGGTTGAAGTTATAGTACTGTTTGAAATACATGGAAAATGGGCATGAAATAAGAGGAAAATGTTTAAGTTTTCCTAAAGAATCATGATTTTTAATTAAAGATCCATGTTCTTTGTGTTCCCCCAGTTTTGGAATATAGCAATTAGGCAGTTAAAAATCAGCTTTTATTACTTTTTATGAGTTCAACTTAGCACCATTTCCAAACACACTATTCTCTCAATAACAGAGAATCAATCTTGTATACTTATCTGTGTTGTTTGACTTTTAAAGTGTCTTATTTTTTTATCTGCTGAAAATTAGAAAAATACACAACTTTTCAGGTCACAAATGAAAGAGGAGTTTTATAATGCTTAAATCTGTTATACATTTGTAAGACCACCCTTATTTTATACAGATTAGCATAATGCTGAGATTTAAATGTATCTGTTTTTTCTAGGGATGTAGAACAGCCCCTGTGTCTCTAAACATGGAAGTTACCGAGTGCTGTTAGCATTCATTATATGTAAGTGGTCAGAAATAGAAACCTGTGTTGCCTGATCCTGCTGGAGAAGGGAAGGCAAAACATTGAGGGCTGGATGGTTTACCTGCTTTGATCTAGAGTATACTTTTTCACACATTCCTACTATTATAGCTGTATATTACATTTACATGAAAAGTCCCAAAGGGTCTTTAACAAACATTTAAAAAATTTTCAACAAGTTTCTGTTCACCATTTGAGGAGTTCTATTGAGAGTTCTTAGAGTTGACAATATAGTTTTTATGTTTTCAACAGTGCTATTCTGTGGTCTAATTAGGTATAATGCTAAATTATACTTTTAAAATTTTTATGTTACATATACTATATTACACATTATCATTAAATTTTAATAGGACAGTCATACATTTTCAAAATAGAGGAAAATTTGGTTCATATTCTTGTCTACAGATTTCTTCATTGATACAATTTGCATGTATTATTTAAAACGATATTAAAACTGACAATAAATACAAAGTATGCCAGTAACTCATTAAATGGCTGTCAAAAATGACATTGACAACACTACTTTACTGTATTTTTTTAACGCTTTGTAGATTTACAGGTTTTTAAATTAAAGCAAAAATAGATTCCAGGACTTTTCAAATTGTATTTTTATACCATATTTTAAAGAAACTGCTCATAATTATGTGCTTTTCAAATGTCTTTTTAACTGTGTAAATGCCTTTAAATCATAAGCGTAGAGAGAAAAACGAGAATTGAAAAACACTGAACCGTTTTTAAGATTACATTCTTCTTAGTATATCTCAAAATAAACATGTTAGATGTGTGTGGCAAAGAGTTTTATGAATGGTTGGCAAAAGTTACTATTTACTACACCAGTGGGAAGTGTAAAAGGAAAAGCAGTTCTGCATTGTGTGTGTTCCTTGGAGTAACAGCTACAAAGTGTCCTTGTTCAGAATGAGCCAATCAGAGGCTGCATTAGGCACGGGGCTGAGGAGGAGCCACCATTGGCTGCTCTGTGTTTGGCTTACAGAGAGCTGGCTGGCCTGCTTGCTGATGAACTCAGCAGTATCAATTAATTTCTCCCTAGCTAAAATTTCCAGTGGAGGTCTGTGTTAACGTTTTAAGAACATTTTCTGGTCAAACATTGATAACATGGATTTTCTCTGTAGTATTTTCTAATTATATTGTGAAACCGTTATTACGACGTGCATTTTACTGGTCTCTTTAACATTTCAAAAGCTTTTCATACCTATTATTATTATTTTTTTTTTATCTCCACAGCAACCAAAGGAGGTAGATGAGACAGAGGCTGTTATATGAAATGAGATAATGTATGGGAGAGCTATTTGTTAACTGTAAAACCATACAACTAATACGATTAAGATTTTTGTTTTAGTGGATGGGAAAATGGAAGCCAAAGACATCACACTATCTGCTTCTGATCACAGAACATTAGGACAATGGGAACACAACTCAACTGATTGACACTTAAAATTGTTCATTACTTTTAGTATGCAACGTTCACTGGTAAAGCTATAGGAAGTCAATATAAGAAAGGGAATCATTTTATAGATGAAATTTATAAGGCTAAATAAGAAAATATACACTCAATTTTTGTTTCTTTTTTGAGTTGATGTCTCACTCTGTCGCCCCAGCTGGAGTGCAGTGGTTTGATCTCGGCTCACTGCAACCTCTGCCTTCCAGGTTCAAGCGATTCTACTGCCTCAGCCTTCTGAATAACTGGGACTACATGCGTGTGCCACCACGCCCAGCTAATTATTTGTATTTTTAGTAGAGACAGAGTTTCACCCTGTTAGCCAGTGTGATCTGGATCTCCTGACCTTGTGATTCTCCCACCTTGGCTTCCCAAAGTGCTGGGATTACAGATGTGAGTCACTGCACCTGGCATTTACTCAATTTTCAAAAAGGATATTTAGGAATAATGCTTGCCTGAAAATTACCTAGTACAAAATGTCCACAGTACTGTGACTAAAGTTATTATGGTATGAAATATTATGACAATTATGGCCAGGCCTGAATCAGTGATTCAGTAGAGACAGTTCTGCATTTTACTGGTAAATTCTGGTTCACCTTTTGTTCATTAATCTGGTTTCATGTAACCTCTGTATTGAAAGCCCATTAACCATGATATCTTCCCTAGTTTCAAAGTGATTACTTGCTATAATAGATCAACTGAATTTTCATGGAAGAGTTAGAGTATAACCATGTTCCCCTCCTTTTCAAGCTTTAAA
This sequence comes from Alouatta caraya, assembly GCA_963575295.1. NCBI lineage: Eukaryota > Metazoa > Chordata > Mammalia > Primates > Atelidae > Alouatta > Alouatta caraya. Next base: position 6,040 of record CAUYUD010157832.1, read on the forward strand.
CCTTTCTTTCCTCTGTAGTTTCTTCTCTTGACAGGCACTTAAGAACAAGATTCTTAGAACCAGAAAAGAGGAAACTATTGTTTCAAGTCTTGGGTTTTATATTACTTACATAACTTTTATTTGCCTTATATTCTGCTTGATGCCATATCAGAACACAGAATTGGGCAAGTGTATTAGAAGAACATGATAACAATGGATAATTATGAAATAGTAGCACAACTGTATTAATGTTTACTGAACACTTACTCTTCGTTGATTCACAAATCTTGTTGAGAGCTTTCCATGTACAGTCTCAGATTGAGACGTTATATTAGTCTGTTTTCATACTGCTATAAAGAATTGCCCAAGACTGGATAATTTATAAAGGAAAGAGGTTTTGTTTTTGAGATAGAGTCTTGCTTTGTCACTTAGGCTGGAGCACAGTGGTACAATCTTGGCTCACTGCAACCTCTGCCTCCTGGTTCACGCAATGCTCCTGCCTCAGCCTCCTGAGTAGCTGGGATTACAGGCGCCCACCACCAAGCCCGACTAATTTTTGCATTTTTAGTAGATACGGGGTTTTACCATGTTGGCCAGGCTGATCTCAAACTACTGACCTCATGATCTACATGCCTCAGCTTCCCAAAGTGTTGGGATTACAGGTGAGAGCCACCACACCCAGCCAGGAAAGAGGTTCAGTTGACCCACAGTTTACCATGGCTTGGGGGAGGCCTTAAGAAACTTATGATCATGGCAGAAGGTGAAAGGGAAGTAAGGCACCTACATCACAAGGTGGCAGGAAAGATAAATGCTGAGCGAAGCGGGAATAGCCCCTTATAAAACCATCAGAGCTTGTGAGAGAACGCACTCACTATTACCATAACAGCATGGGGTGGGGGGACGGGAAAACCGCCCCAAGATTCAATTACCTCTGCGTGGTCTCTCCCTTGACATGTGGGGATCATGAGGATTATAATTCAAGATGAGATTTTTAGAAGACACAAAGACTAACCATATCAGACATTAAGTAATTAGACCTAAGTTACACACTAGTTAGTGCTGGTGTCAGAACTTAAATCTACATTTGTCTAGCTACGAAAACTTTGTATTAACCATTATACTGTTTCCATTCCTGGTTTAACTGAAACTCAAGAAGTTAAAAAACTATATATATGTGTTACATGGATCCCAGTGAGTGGCTGATTCTCAGAAACTCTGATTATTTTTAATAGCTGAGATTTATTTAGAAACAACAACAACAAACAAATCACATGGGCAGTTCTCCCCACACAGAAGTGAAAGAAAGCAAGCCAAAGATGAAGGCAACATCTAGCTCCCAGTGGTGCTGCCACAGATGTGATTCTGCTCTGTTCAATGGTGACGAAGGGCCAGAAATCCCAATATGTGCTGATTATGTGTCTTTGTTTCTGGCAAGTTATATGCAATTTCTGAGTCTCGGTTTTTTTATCTGTAAGATGGGGCTAATAATTCTAATCTAGTTTTTCATAAGGATTAAACACATACACACACACACAGTCATAGTGTCTAGTAAGCTTCTGAAACATTGTATTCACCCTGCATATAATAGTTTTTGTTCCTGTCATGATATCCACCTATTGTGTTGTTCTCAAAGAGGCAAGTGTTGGATACAACAATTCCAGGACTGTGGGTGGCAGGAACCAAGAACCCAGGACCAAACTTTACCAAAAGGTTAGGCAAGAAAGCTAATCTGTGAGAGGCATAGCTGAAATATAGACAGCAAACTCAAGATGTTTCACACCATTCTTGATTTAGAGTACACCAGGTACCCCCTTTACATCATCAAGTAATAAGATTGAAACTAGGCAGCCGAGAAAGAACCATGAGTCACTTATTTACCCATAAAGACAGTGAGGTTGTTCCTCAGGCAAGGATTCAGAGGTTAGAACCCTTCAAGCCATCAAGCCAGGGTAAGGAACCTTCACAGTTCTTGATTAGGGATTTGTAGCACTAATTGTAAGGAGATCTTGGTACCAAGATCAAATTGCTACCTGTCACGAATCATTGCACATACTTTTTGCCAAGGTGCTATTCAAGTCCAGAGCATATTGAACACTTAAGTAGCTGCTCTTCATTGGAAAGATAGTAAAGAAATAAAGAGTTTCAGACTGTAAGATTTTCTGATGGAGGAATGACACCTGTATTATGGTCTAGGACTTCTGTGGTTTGCACAGTCTGCTGTGAAGCGTCTATACTGTCTCGGGCAACTGAGCAAGAAGCTTCAGTCTTCTTGTTCTCCAGTATCCCAGCCAGATCACAAAGTTATTTAGGTTTATCATCCTGTCTTTGTCCAATAGAAGGATATAATAAATGTCAAATGTTTGTCTAATTACTAGGAATAAACAAAAGAATTTTGATATATTTTTAGAGCATCTAAGATAACTAGTTAAAACTCTATTATTCTGCTGATTTAAGGGATAAGAAATTAAGTCACAGAGAGGTACAGCTGTTCCTAGGTTTTTCCGAACAGTTGTTCCTAAGTCATCCAGCTAGATTTGACAAGCAATAATTTAAATCACAGCAGCCTAGCTTCAGAGATGCTCAACTACCATATAGTATTATGTTGGTGAAAAAGTAATTGCATTTTTTTTGCCATTAAAAGTAATGGCAAAATTAACAGCATTAACGTTGAATGGCAAAACAAACAAAAAACCGCAATGACTTTCGCACCAACCTAATATCATATTTAAATTTAAAGCAACTTTCCTACCAAACACTTAAATCTCTGTTAAAACAAAACAAGGGCAAAAATTGTTCTCCTTTCTTTTTGTTTTTTCCTACTTCCTAGTTCTAATTAGTACCCTCATTTGTTCATTTTCTTTATATTGGTGTTACTGCCAGTTTTCATGAAAGTGCACCATGTTTTATTTTAATTTCTAACTTTCTCTAAAGAATGTTTAAGGCTATTAAAATGTCTATTAGCTACACTATACATTTTAAAATTTCAAACGTGGAAGTGAAAATTTCTGACAAGATTGTAATACTCTGTTCTGGAACATGCTCTTTGTTTATGAAGAACAGAAGCTACTCAAACTAGCTTGAATCATAAAATCTGAGCTTTATGGTAAATTTAAAGTGAAATCTTAAAAACATCTAAAAATAAGCAGACACTAAGCCTTAAGAAGGCTGCATTCAGGGCTGTTCTGGGGGCCACAGGAGCAGTTCATGGGCCTCCACTCTTCGTGGAACTGTCACTAACTCTTTTGCCCACCTGCTATGATGTCAGCACAAGTCACACCTCATGCAGAGTTATGACCTTGGCATCAAAAAGTGAGCTGTCTCAATTATATCTATCTCTCAAAACATTTAAACTGACACATCAGTATCAGCATAAACCATGCTAGTCAATAGCTGGATAGAAACAAGCAGATGCAAACCAGTATTGAAAATTGTATCTAATACAACATTGGAGCTAACAATATTTTTAATGGCGTGCTAAAATATACTTTCTCATTATATTTTGTGTCCTGTCCTGTGTTGTGTGTTAACTTTAAGGGAATTTGTTTAGCCCCATAGAGTTAAGTTTCCACAGTGGTTATAAGAACAAATCTATTCATCATCTCACAAAAATTTTGTTAGTGGGATGTATTTGAAGATGAGTTCAAATTCTTTGCCAATCATATTAGAATGTAGGCCGAGTACAATACTTCACTATTTTTTATCCTAGTGTTGTCAGATATAACATGTAAAAGTAAAGTCTAGATAAATTTTATTCTCTATAAGTGATGGTAGCAATCTTGTCAACACCCTTCACTTCCCCTTGTTAGGTATAAAATATAATCAAAACATAGTTGTGTTATGTTGCCCAAATGAATCTTCATCATATAATGACTATTCAGAATTATTTTTAGCACTAATATAATGCATATACTATAAAGATTTACAAGATTAATTCCCGAGTATTGTCATTATAATTTACAACACTTCATGTCTGTAAACTGAAGATCTATAAATGAGGAGAATTAGAATGTGCTTTCTGAAAGGAGAAGAATCTAGCAAACTTGTGCTTAATCTTTCTGGAAGGTACACAATAAATAGTGGGTGTAAATTATAGAATATAAAATATTGAATAAGAAGATAAAGAGTTAATAATAGAAAAAGTAGAAATAATTATGGTTATTTTTAGAGTGCAAACCTTTTTGATTGTCCTAAAGTTTAAATTTCAGGTTAAGTATTTCTAGTTATTCTCTTTTTCATGTTTAAAACTGTGCTCTTCCCAAACTGCTCTAGGGCAAAAGTAAATGAACTGAAAACAATTACTATAATATGTAAAACTTGAAACAGAAATGTATTTTTATTCTTGGTAATGTCCAGGGACTGAACAACTAAGATGATGTTTTACAAATTCGAGTTGAATCAATAAAGTATGGTTTGGTAAACATGTATTAACACTGTTTAGACAACATTATCAATCTAATACTTAGGAGAGATAGGGAAAATGTGAATCTCAGTATAAAATACCTAGAAAGTTGAAACAGTATATTTAATCTTTGATCTTCTATTTTAAAATAATGTGTTTATACAGAAATCTGCATGATGAAACTGCTTTGCATCTGGGGAGCTCACAACATGAATGCCAACTGCTAGAGATGGCCAGGAGTTTATTGAAGGAGTTATATCGCTCCCTAAAGCAAAGTACCTTTTTTTTGAGACAGAATCTTGCTGTGTCACCCAAGCTGGAGTGCAGTGGTGCGGTCTCAGCTCAATGCAACCTCCGCCTGCCGGGTTCAAGTGATTCTCCTGCCTCAGCCTCCCGAGTAGCTGAGATTACAGGCCCCTACCACCATGCCCAGCTAATTTTTTTTTTTTTTTTTTTTTCAGTAGAGACAGCGTTTCACCATGTTGGCCAGGCTGGTCTTGAACTCCTGACCACGTGATCTGCCTGCCTTGGCCTCCCAAAGTGCTGGGATTACAGGCATGAGCCACCATGTCTGGTCCTGTAACTGGTTTTAAAGAGAAGTTTCTTGGACTTTTCACCCTAGAATAAACTTGAACTATTTTCTGGCTGAGTAGTCCAACAAACAAAAAAATAAATAAATAAACACCTCTTGAAACAGCAGAGTGGAGATGAGCATCTGCTTTAATGGTACCAGCCTGGGTGCTGATCTTCACTTGGCTGCCCTGAGACCCTGAGCTTTTCTGAGATTCAGTTTCCTTTTCATCTAAAACATTGTGGGACTTGGCAATAATTAATGGTTTTTGAAATTGCTTTATTTGACCCTTTCAAATAAAGTCTTAAGGAGAAGATAGCTATGCAAAGCAGAAATAAATATACTATTTTTGAAACAAGGTGATTCAAATGTGCATGTGCACATGTGTCTGTGTGTCTCTGTGTCTCTCTGTGTGTGTGTGTGTGTGCGTGTGCCAATAGTGCTTAGCTATCTTTCCATTCTCCACAGAATGGCTTCTTTCCCAAAATGACTCCCTTCCTCCAACTCCTAATTTTCTCAGTAATATTCACAGAACAGTTTCCAAAACACCGCACCAGATGCCTTTCCTTCATTATTGTTGACCTTTTCAAAAAATTTATCTAGATGGGCAAATTACAAAAAAATAGAATAGCTGTTAGTTAATATATTTAAAAATTGAACTCAAAATATTTAAAATGAAATAGAAAGCATCTTTTTATTTTAGCATATTAGCAAAACTAGGGACACAGCTGCTCTCATTCATTGCTAGTGGGAGTGTAAACTGGTCTAACATTTCTGGAACCTATTTTACAATATATACATACTTTTAAGACTGATAAACCACTGTGCCACAGAATTCCTCTTCGAGTAGTTTAACTCAAAGAAGTAGATGGGAAAAAAGAAAGATGTACAATTGAGCTCATCAGAGTTATTTATAAGGAGAAAGAGTGAAACCACATTCGTTTTAACATTATTATCCAATTTAAATATCTATTTAAATACATATTATAAAAGAGGTATTTTTCTTTGAAATTAGAAAATTTGAAGAAGTTTGATTAAACAAAGTATAAGGAGTAAGTAAGCTCCTGGTTCTTGCTGGATACTGCTGGAGAAAAAGCAAGAAAGGCCAAAGTTGATTAATCACTAATTTAAGGTGATAGGAGAAAGAGGGTTTCTTAAGAACCATATCAGGAAAGTTTTATTTCTAGCAGCTAAATGGCAAAGAATAGCTAGGGATAAGGCACAGGACCTACTTATAAAGGCAGAAAAAGCTCCAGAGAATGTTGGGTCCTTAACCCTGGAAAACGATGCTCAGAATCTGGGTTGCAAAGATAATTTAGCTTCAGATGTGTGATGAGACTTCTGAGTCAATGTACTTGAAAATCTCGAATTTTCAGATTCCCTTGGATACAGGCCTGTAGAAACAGCCTAATCTTTTCTGTTATAGCCTAGTATTCCTCCCCTGCTCTAAGGCAATGCAGAGGCTTTCAAGGTCTAGCTCCACTTCCTCTACTGGCCATCAGAAAAATAACTAGGGTAAAGTCACAACATTGCCCTTCTCAAGAAATGCTGCAACTAAATAGAAGAGCTGTAGGACCAGCCAACATGCACCAGAGAGTGATTAGATTCTGAGGGAGCTGAATCTAGGTGGGAAGGTGGAGCATAATACTGGATAAGGGAAAGTTCATCGATATTGGAGCACTATCTCATAACACAAGATTTATTACCCTGTTGAAGACCTTAGGAAGCAGTGATAACATGGCACCATTCTTGGAAGCTTGAACGAAATAATGGTCCTCAATAAATAAACTACAGTGACTGGAACTACTCTGTAGCAGACAGTAAAATAAGGGATCAAGAGGATGAGAGAGGTGAGCATGCTGTTGGAGGTGCACCATGTAAGGCTTGAAAACCCCTGCACACTGTTGAGGAATCTGGAAGAAATCCACCTGCAAACTGATAAGAAATGCTCTAATAAGGGGGTACCAATATGTGTGAGTAGCTCAGTGATGGATGTTTTTTATAGGACAGGAGTAATATAGAGGATGGTGTTACAGCATGGAGGTTTCTGGTAACAGTGGGGATGATGGGCTTCAGAATAAGAAAGGCCAGGTGACAGGAAATTAAGCATCAAAAGTAAGACAGATGCAGTGGTTATAACTGGTAGCAAGATAAATGGGCAGCCAATGAGAGTTCTGCTCGATTCGTAAAATTTATACAACCAAAAAAAAAAAAAAATCACAGATTCATTGGAAGATCCCCTCAGTAAAACATCATGATCCCTTGTCCAACTTTCAGATGTCACCATATTTTTTGATCCTGAATTGCTGATTGAAGAAAGGCTGTATCCTCATGATGAGGTGTCTGGTAATATCATGGCAGGTGTGTGGAATAATCCCCCTTCCAGTTACCTGTGGTCATTCACACAAGTAAGGGGAAGATCAGATAGTTTGAAGACTGTTGGACACAGGGCTTAGATTAAGGTTGATAACCTGGGATCCAAAACGATCACCAAACTTCCCTGTTAGAGAAGAAGATATATGTGTATTAGGTTAAAAATTAGAATCCTGTTCCAAGTTCAGCTCACTGGGTCCTCAAATCCATCTGGGTGTTATTTCCGGAGTCCTCAAATATACAATTAGAATAGGCACATTTAGTGCCCATTTAGTTGGCAGACTATCTGCATTGGTTGTTTATCATGGACGGTAAGAACTAAACTAGTAGGGAAAGCCAAATGAAAGCTCTGCAACTCACTCCATTCCCACATCCCACCTCCTTTTCCTACCCTAGCCAAGATTATACACATTAAAACAAAGTTTAGAGATGAATACTACCCTTAAGAATACAAATGGATTCAGGGAGGGTGGACACCATAACATTATTTAATTCATTTAAAAAATGTTTTTATATTTACATTTATTTATTTTATTATTCTTTTACGTTCTGGGATACATGTGCAGAATGTGAAGGATTGTTACATAGTTATACATGTGCCATGGTGGTTTGCTGCACCCGTCAACTCATCATTTACATTAGGTAGTTCTCCTGTTGCCATCCCTCCCCTAGTCCCCGACCCCTGACCCCTGACAGGCCCCGGTGTGTGATATTCCACTCCCTATATCCATGTGTTCTCATTGTTCAACTCCCACTTTTGAGTGAGAACATATGGTGTTTGCTTTTCTACTCCTGTGTTAGTTTGCTGAGAATGATGGTTTCTGGCTTCATCCAGGTCCCTGCAAAGGACAGGAACTCATCCTTTTTATGGCTGCATAGTATTCCATGGAATATATGTGCCACATTTTCTTTATCCAGTCTAACATTGATAGCATTTGGGTTGGTTCCAAGTCTTTGCTACTGTGAACAGTGCTGCAATAAACATACGTGTGCATGTGTCTTTATAGAGGAATGATTTATAATCCTTTGGA
>CAUYUD010157835.1:0-22143 GCA_963575295.1 Alouatta caraya
CTAATTTTTGTATTTTTAGTAGAGACGGGGTTTCACCATGTTGACCAGGATGGTCTCGATCTCTTGACCTCGTGATCCACCCGCCTCGGCCTCCCAAAGTGCTGGGATTACAGGCGTGAGCCACCGCGCCCGGCCAGCAAATCTTGAATTAAGAAAGAATGCTCTAGAAAGTTCCTATCAATCATATACTAATAAGGTGTAGTCCCATCCTGGCCAACATGGTGAAACCCCGTCTCTACTAAAAATACAAAAAAAAATTAGCTGGGCGTGGTGGTGCGCGCCTGTAATCCCAGCTACTCAGGAGGCTGAGGCAGGAGAATTGCTTGAACCCAGGAGGCGGAGGTTGCAGTGAGCCGAGATCGCGACACTGCACTCCAGTCTGGCGCCTGGCGATGGAGCAAGACTCTGTCTCAAAAAAAAAAAAATAAAAATAAAGGTGTAGTCACTGAATAAATTCTTCAACTGTTTCATTATCTGCCATGCATATTATAGCTTAGAATATACTTTTATCTATATATAATAAATTTGTTATTCTTAGAGCAAAAGGTGACCAAAAGCAGTTTTTGGTGTCTTGTAACACATCACAGTTTATGTGCCAATAGCTGCTTTACCATAGAAAAAATTAATTTTAAACAACTGGGAATCAAACCTGTGTTAATCTCTGTGTAAGCCATATGGCATATAGAAACCAAGCTTTGAAAACCTGCTTTTTTTTTGCGGGGGGGAGACGGAGTTTCACTCTGTTGTCAGGCTGGAGTGCAGTGGCGTGATTATGGCTCACTGCAATCTCCAACTACCTGGCTCAAGCGATTCTCCTGCCTCAGCCTCCTGAGTAGCTGGGATTACAGGCATGCGCTACCACACCCAGCTAATGTTTTGGTATTTTTAGTAGAGATAGTGTTTCACCATGTTGGCCAGGATGGTTGATCTCCTGACCTTGTGATCCACCTGCTTCGGCTTCCCAGAGTGCTGGGTTTACAGGCATGAGCCACTGGCACCTGGCTGGAAACCTACTTTTAAAGGGGGCCAATTGGTCATCCTTCAGGTCCTAAGAGAGGGCATGCCACAGGCTCCAGGCCACAGAAGCAAAGATATGGACCCAGTTCTACCTGCCCCTGCAAGTCCCAGGTGCCACCAGACCCCTTCTCGTGGATTTGAGAAGGTAGGATGGTACAGAGAGAGCCAGAAGCACAGAAAGGTAGGTTATAATGGCAAGAACAAAAGAGCTGGTTATCTTAAGAGAGAATGTATAGTCATTGTATGTAATTTATGGGGTAAGGGAAGGGAAATACGGATAGGTCAGATACTCCATGAAGAGAAATATCACTGAACAAAAATGGAAAGTCCATAGAAACTGCTGGTTAGATGGACACAAGGTTGGTTTTGAACTTCCTTTGGTAGTTTCAAGCAGCTTACGCTGAGCAGTCTTGAAAATTAAATACTAGATTTCCTCTCTATGGTCTTTGTATTAAGACCCTTAAAGTTTTTATTCCCTCTTCATCTGCCCTGATTTTCTTCCAAAATAATTAGAGGTGCCATCCTCTTCTTTGAAAGTCCATAGCTTTTTGGGCCAAAGCTGTCTAAAGTGTATGCAGAGCTCTGAGGATCTAAGTAATCTGTACAATAGATAAAATTAGATGGAATTTATACCCCAGCCTCAAGTAAAGAAATGGAATATGGTACGAGAAAGTGGAGTCCCCATTTGTAGCTGAGCAGGGGCAGAAGGCACTCAAGCCCCTTCTGGGAAGTGCCTCCTTCTTTTTCTGGTGATTGGGTGCCAGGCGGGTGGGGTGTTGGTTACAGTGATAGAGAACTGGGCATAGGTATGTTAGATTTTTTAATGTAAAGCTTTCTCTGCCTGCCCTGCCCTATCTCAGGAGAAGAAAAAGACTTTACAGTTGACACCTCAACGGGGCTTTAGTGAAAATGATGATGACGACGACGACGATGATGATGATGATGATTCATCTGAAACTGATTCTGATTCTGATGATGATGAAGAGCATGGAGCCCCTCTGAAAGGGTGAGGAAAGAACACCCAAGCCAAGGGTGTTCTTCAGAATACGGCCTTCAAAGCACTGGAGCGGGAGGGCATCAGTTCAGAGTAAAATTATGGCTGGGCGCGGTGGCTCACACCTGTAATCCCAGTACTTTGGGAGGCTGAGGCGGGTGGATCACAAGGTCAAGAGTTCCAGACCAGCCAGGCCAACATGGTGAAACCCCGTCTCTACTAAAATACAGAAAATTAGCCGAGTGTGGTGGTACACACCTGTAATCCCAGCTACTCGGGAGGCTGAGGTAGGGAAATCACTTGCACCCGGGAGGCAGAGGTTGTAGTGAGCTGATATCACACCACTGCATTCCAGCCTGGCAACAAAGCTAGACTCTGTCTCAAAACAACAACAAAAAAGAAGTGAAATTCCACCATCTCTTTTGATCTCCTATATTTAGGACTTGCAGATATCTCAGAAACCCAACATAATAATGACTCTTCCTCCCTCTCTGACCCCACTGCCTCATCTAGTACGATAGTATCACTCGCACTATCTGAAACATTTGTGGGCTTGGGGATTATATGAGATTTTGCTGAGTGAATCTAAAAGGTGGTGGTCAGGCATGGTGGCTCAAGCCTGTAATCCCAGCGCTTTGGGAGGCTGAGGTGGGAGGATTGCTTAAGGCAAGGAGTTCAAGACCAACCTGGGCAACATAGCAAGACCTCCCTCTACAAAAGTGTTTTAAAAATTAGCTGAGCGCCGGATGCAATGGCTCACGCCTGTAATCCCAGCACTTTGAGAGACCGAAATGAACAGATCACCTGAGGTCGGGAATTCGAGACCAGCCTGACCAACAAGGTGAAACCCCATCTCGACACAATTAGCTGGGCGTGGTGGCATATGCCTGTAATCCCAGCTACTCAGGAGGCTGAGGCAGAAGAATCACTTGAACCTGGGAGGCGGAGGTTGCAGTGAACTGAGATTGCACCATTGCATTCCAGCCTGGGCAACATAAGTGAAACTCTGTCTCAAAAAAAAAAAATTAGCCAATCATGCTGGCGTGTGCCCATAGTCCCAGCTGCTCAGGAGGCTGAGGCAGGAGAATCACTTGAGCCCAGGAGTTTGAGACTGCAGTGAGCTGTGATCAGGCCACTGCACTCCAACCTGGTCAACAGAGTGAGACCTTGTCTCAAAAATAAATTAATTAAATTAAAAAATAATAACTGCTAAAAACACTTTGATAAAAATTTCTTTTTTTCTTGGTGCAAACCTATTTTCATGTCAGATATTTAAATCTCTTTTTTGGTTTTTTTTTTTTTTTTTTTTTGTGAAGAGTCTTGCTCTGTAACCCAGGCTGGAGTGCAGTGGTGTGATCTTGACTCACTGGAACCTCTGCCTCCCAGGTTCAAGCGATTCTTCTGCCTCAGCCTCCTGTATAGCTGGTTCTACAGCCATGCACCGCCACACCCGGCTGATTTTTGTATTTTTAATAGAGATGGGGTTTCAACCATATTGGCCAAGCTGGTCTTGAACTCCTGACCTCAGGTGATCCACCCACCTCAGCCTCCCAAAGTGCTGGGATTACAGGTGTGAGCCACCACTCCCAGCCCTAAAATCTCTTGTTCTACCTTTTCTTGTTATCTTTTCACTAAAAGGAAAACCATTTATGCTACATTTTAACATTAAAAAAATTATGTTTTGGATTTTCTGCATCTCTGTCCTTTAGAGTTAGAAAGAATTGAGAGTTAAGTATAATCAACCTTAAAGTTGCCTTGCAAGCCACCAGGAAAGGCAGATGTTGGAGAGGCAGAAGCTAGGTTCAGGATCATGTCCCTGTAGTCAGTAACACACCAGCACCTAGGACTCTGCCACCTCTGCTCTTCTTTGGTCACCTTGAACAAACTATTTTCCTTTTCCCAGGGCCTATGACCCTGCAGATTATGAGCATTTGCCAGTTTCTGCTGAGATTAAGGAACTCTTCCAGTACATCAGTCGGTGAGTACTAGGACTTCCCACCATACCCTACCATCCCTACCTTGGCCCAAACCTTTCCTACCTCTAGTCTGTAATAGGGTCATTCTCCTTAGATATTTTTTAGCCTGAATAGTAAGGTAACTTTCTCTGACTGTCTCCACCTTCTCTTGACAATATCTCCTAGGTACACACCTCAGTTGATTGACCTGGACCACAAACTGAAGCCTTTCATTCCTGATTTTATCCCAGCTGTTGGGGATATTGATGCATTCTTAAAGGTATAGTCAGTACATCCTGAAAATTACTCCTTAACTGTTTCTTCTGATGCCCCTATTACTCTTAACAGTTCCCCTAATTTCTTTGACTAGCATTGGCTACCTCCGTACATGTTCATTTCATTGGAGTTCTTTACCTTGCTCTCAACTCCAAATTATACTCATTGCTCTTAAGTAGTATATATCTCATTATATATTAACAGTTTGTCATGTATTTGCTTCCTAATTATCTGGGACAACAGGTTTATATTTAAGCTGCTATGGATCATATAGTTTTTTTCTGGATAGTATTGAGTACAGCATGATATGTGTGCTTTTAGTACTAGTAATGAACTAGAAGAGTTATTCCTCTTTAGCTTATTGGAAACAGGTGTGGCCTTGTTAGGGCATTCTCATTTTCCTTTCTGCTTTCTTACCTTTTTCTTAACCAGGTCCCACGTCCTGATGGAAAGCCTGACAACCTTGGCTTGTTGGTATTGGATGAACCTTCTACGAAGCAGTCGGACCCTACAGTGCTCTCACTCTGGTTAACAGAGAATTCTAAGCAGCACAACATCACAGTAAGATACTAGCCTAGTATAGGCCCCAGCTGGAGAGGGCCAAGAATGGAGTAAGCCTTGCCGGCACTCATACAGTAGACTTACCACCTATCAAAAGAGATGGCTATCACTTTGGGCCAGCCCTATTTTTCAAATGACAGCTTTATTTACATATAATTTATATAGCAGCAAGTTCAGCCTTTTAAATTGTACAACTCATTAGTTTTAATATAATCACAGTTTTGTAGCCATCACCACTACTTTTTATCACCTCAAAAACTTCACACCCATTAGTATTCACTCCTCATTCTCCCACTTCCTCCTAGACCCTGGTCATGACTTTATTCCTTTTTTTTTTTTTTTTTTTAATTTTAGATGGAGTCTTGCTCTGTTGCCAGGCTGGAGTGCAGTGGTGCAATCAGTCTTGACTCAATGCAACCTCTGCCTCCTGAGTTCAAGCAGTTCCCTGCCTCAGGCTCCTGAGTAGCTGGGATTACAGGCACCCGCCACCGCGCCCAGCTAATTTTTGTATTTTTAGTAGAGACAGGGTTTCACCATCTTGGCCAGGCTGGTCTTCAATTTCTGGCCTCATGATCCAACCACTTTGGCCTCCCAAAGTGTTGGGAATTACAGGCGTGAGCCACCGTGCCCGGCCACCTTTTTTATGGCTGGATAATATCCACTGTATGGATTTACCACATTTTCTTTATTCATTCTCCAGTTCTCTCCACTTTTATTAATAATGCTGCTTTGAATATTTGTATACAAGTTTTTGTGTGGGTGTATATTATCATTCTTTTGGGTATATACATAGGAGTAGAATTGCTGGGCCATATGGAAACTCTATGTTTAGCCATTTGAGGAACTGCCAAACTGTTTTCCAAAGTGCCTGTACCATTTTACATTCCCACCAGCAATGAATGAGAGTTCCAGTTTCTCTACATCCTCACCAACACTGGTTATTGTTGTATCTTTTTTATTATAACCATCCTAGTAGGTGTAAAATGGTATTTCATTATGGTCAGTCCTGCCATTTTGACCTGCCCCCTTTCCATGACTTCAGCAAATTCCTTTTTTTTTTTTTCGAGACAGGGTCTTGCTCTGTCACCCCGGCTAGAGTGCGGTGGTGTGATTTTGGCTTACTGTAGCCTCGACCTCCTGGGCCCAAGCAATCCTGCTACCTCAGCCTCCCAAGTGGGTGGGACCACAGGTGCATGCCACCATGCCTGGCTAGGTTTGTTTTTTTTTTAATTTTTATTTTGTAGAGATGGGTCTCCCTATCTACACTTGAGGGTCTCCCTATCACTTGAGGCTGACCTCAAGTGATCCTCCTGCCTTAGTCTCCCAAAGTGCTAGGATTGCAGGTGTTAGCCACTGCACTTGGCTTTTGTTTTTTTTGTTTTTTTTGTTTTTTTTTTTTGAGCTAGGATCTTGCCCTGTTGCCCAGGCTGGAGTGCAGTGGCACAGTCTTAGTTCACTGCAACTCAAACGCCCAGGCTCAAGCAATCCTCCCATTGCTTGAGCAATCCTCTCAAGTAGCTGAGACTACAGGCACACACCACCATGCCTGGCTAATTTTCTTATTTTTAGTACAGACAAGGTCTCACTATGTTGCCCAGGCTGGCCTTGAACCCCTAGCCTCAAGTGATCCTCCTATCTCAGACTGCCAGGGTGCTAGGATTACAAGTGTGAGCCCCCATGCCTGGCCCGGCTTCAGCAGATTTTATGAGGGTTTCCTATCCCTTTCATTTGGCTGCTATTTCACGTGGCAGCTGCTATCATCAGCAACCTTGAATATGAAACAACAGCAGCTATAATGAGACACCGTAAAAACAAGAGAGCTACTTCAGTGCCATCAGCCAGGCTTTCTCCTTACTTTCCTAGCAACATATGAAAGTAAAGAGCCTGGAAGATGCAGAAAAGAATCCCAAAGCCATTGACATGTGGATTGAGAGCATCTCTGAGTTACACCGTTCTAAGCCCCCTGCGACTGTGCACTACACCAGGTAAGAAATACCACATTCTTTACAACAGTAACCCATAGTAACTTTCACCACCTGTGAACTATTCCTCCTGAGAAGAGGCCCAGAGGCTGGGAACATATTTGATCAACCCGAGGTCCTGCGGATCCTGGTAACTACTGGCTGAGATTTTAGACATAAAGATTGTAATTTCTCTGGTATTACTTAGCTAGCTCCTCTAAACCCCAGGCCCTGGGCAACTTTGGTATGCCCAGTCGAGGTTCTCCTGAAGCCTTCCTAATGTGCCAGAAACCTCTCCTTCATCCTAGAATATCCTGATCTAGAGGTTGCTGATGTTATCAGTTGATGTTTCTTGTTCGTATTTACTTCTGTACTTTTAGGCCCATGCCCGACATTGACACACTGATGCAGGAATGGTCCCCGGAGTTTGAAGAGCTTTTGGGCAAGGTGAGTGGAAGGTAGCAGGAGGTAAGGTAAGAAAGGATGGTGTTCGCTCTAGGGCCCAATGTTTTTTCTCTTCCTGCATCATTATTATTGGTAACCATTTTTTTTGGAGACAGGGTCTCGCTCTTCCCAGGCTGCAGTGCAGTGGCATGATATCATGGCTCACTGCAGCCTCTACCTCCCAGACTCAAGCAATCCTCCCAGCTGGGACCACAGGCATGCCCCGCCACACTCAGCCAATTTTTTAATTTTTTGTAGAGACGAGGTTTGGTTTATTGCCCAGGCTGTTCTCAAACTCCTGGGCTCACGCAGTCCTCCTGCTTCAGCCTCCCAAAGTGCTGAGACTATAGGCATGAGCCATGGTGTCCAGTGATCTTTTTTTTGCAGCGAGTCTCACACTGTCACCCAGGCTGGAGTGCAGTGGCATGATCTCAGCTCACTGCAATTCCTCCTGATTCAAGTGAGTCTCCTGCCTCAGCCTCTTGAGTAATTGGGATTGCAGGTGCCTGCCACCTTGCCCAGCTAATTTTTGTATTTTTAGTAGAGACAGGGATTCACCATGTTGGCCAGGCTGGTCTCGAACTCCTGACCTTAAGTGATCCACCTGTCTTGGCCTCCCAAAGTGCTGGGATTTCATTAACTTTTTAATAGTATCACATGAAGCCCATGTATATGTGGTAATTTGGTATATAAGAAAGATACTTTTTTAAATAGTGATAGAATGAGGGTATAACGAGACAATTGATTATTTGAAAAAAATTAGATTTCTGCCTTTTTTTTTTTTTTAGACAGTTTTACTCTAGTTGCCCAGGCTGGAGTGCAGTGTGTGATCTCAGCTCACCGCAACCTTCACCTCCCGGGTTCAAGCAATTCTCCTGCCTCAGCCTCCTGAGTAGCTGGGATTACAGGCATGTGCCAGCACGCCTGGCTAATTTTTGTAGTTTTAGTAGAGACGGGGTTTCCTCCATGTTGGTCAGGCTGGTCTCGAACTCCTGACCTCAGGTAATCCACCTGCCTCAGCCTCCCAAAGTGCTGGGATTACAGGTATGAGCCAGTGCGCCCCGCCCTGCCTTTTTTTTTTTTTTTTTTTTTTTTGAGATGGAGTCTCGCTCTGTCACCAGGCTGGAGTGCAGTGGCATGACCTCAGCTTACTGCAACCTCCACCTCCCAAGTTCACGTGATTCTCCTGCCTTAGTCTCCCAAGTAGCTGGGATTACAGGTGCCCGCTACCACTCCCAGCCAAGTTTTATATTTTTGGTAGAGATGGGGTTTCACCATGTTGGCTGGGATGGTCTCGATCTCTTGACCTTGTGATCTGCCTGTCTCAGCCTCCCAAAGTGCTGGGATTACACTGGGCCCAGCCAGATTTCTGCCTCAACCATATATATACGTAAATTTCAGATGAATTAAAGAGTTAATGTGGGTTGGGCACAATGGCTCATCCCTGTAGTCCTATCATTTTGGGAGGCTGAGGCATGAAGATTTCTTGAGCCCAAGACCAGCCTGGGCAACATAAGGAAACCCTGTCTCAAAAGAAAAAAGAAAACAATAAAAGGGGAAAAAAAAGAGTTCATGTAAAAATAAAGCCATGTAAGTAATATAAAAACATAGGAGAGACAGAAGGAGCATGACTGAAAAAATTAATGAAATAAATACAGTAGAAATTTAATTCTCTCTTTTTAAAAAAATTCAGGAGTCTTATAACTTAGAGAAATTTAATTCTATTAGTATGGTTAGGTGTTTCTTAGTGTAATAAGAAACTTAAAAGTCATAATGAGGCCAGGCACAGTGGTTTAGGCCATGCGCCATGGCTCACGCCTGTAATCCCAGCACTTTTGGAGGCCGAGGCAGGTGGATCACCTGAGGTCAGGAGTTCAAGACCAGCCTGGCTAACATGGCAAAACCCCATCTCTACCAAAAAAATTAAAAAATTAGCCAGGTGTGGTGGCAGGTGCCTGTAATCCCAGGTACTCAGGAGGCTGAGGCAGGAGAATCGCTTGAACCCAAGAGGCAGAGGTTGCATTGAGCTGAGGTGGCACCACTGCACTCCAGCCTGGGCAACAGAGAGAGACTCTATTTAAAAAAAAAAAAGGCCTAAGAAGTGGGAGCTCAAGATGGGAGGACTGCTTGAGCCCAGGAGTTTGAGACCAGCCTGGGCAATATAGACCCATCTCTATTTTTTTTTTTTTAAATGTCATAATGGGGAAAATGTGACAGTTCAAACTCATAGAAATGAAAGGTTCTACATACCAATAGACACCATAAACAAAGTTAAAAGATGGTGGCAGTCTGAGAAAAATTATTTATATATATATATATAATAGAAAAAATTAGTATCCAAGCAAAGAGCTTTCATATATCAAGAAGAAAAGGAAAGTGGGCCATGCACCGTGGCTCACACCTGTAATCCCAGCACTTTGGGAGGCTGAGGTGGGACAATCACTTGAGGCCAGGAGTTCAGGACCAGCCTGGGCAGCAATAGGAGACTCCTCTCCAAAAAAAAAAAAAAAAAGAAAAAAGGAGTTGGATGCAATCGTTCATGCCTGTAATCCTAGCACTTTGGGAGGCTCAGGTGGGCAGATCACTTGAGGTCTGGAGTTTGAGACCACCCTGGCCAGCATGGTGAGACCCTGCCTCTACTGAAAACAAAAACATGAGCCAGGCTTGGTGGTGCACATCTGTAATCCCAGCTACTTAGGAGGCTGAGACAGGAGAACTGCTTGAACCCAGGAGGTGGAAGCTGCAGAGAGCTGAGGTCACACCACTGCACCCCAGTCTGGGCGACAGAGCAAGACTGTCTAAAAAACAAATTTTTAAGGTATCAAAAAAGAAAAGGAAACTGAACAAAGATGACCAACAGGTCCTTCCTAGCCATCATGTTTAAATTGCTGCACCAGCTCCCCAGCATTCCCTGACCTCTGTCCCTGCTTTTTCTCAGTAACTTCTAACATACTATAGACCTTAGTTACTTATTTTGTTCTTCCCTACTAAAATGTAAGCTCTATGAAGATAGATTTTGTGTGTGTGTATGAGGAATTGATTGTAAACGCAAAGAATTTGGAAACTCTCTTTCCTCAGAGCATTTTGAAGCTGTAGTTGAGAGAAAATGTCTGATTAGGGAAATGAATGGCTAGATTGCATTCAATGAAATACTATGCAATGGAATATTATTTGGCCTGATTTTGCTCTAATATGAAGAAATAGCAGTGGTATGTTGCTAAAATGAAAAAAGCAAATTGCAGAAAGTTGCAGAATGATATGTGCCCTGTTTTTTGTAAAAAGAGAAAGGAAGTTTTAAAAAAAACAGTAGTTAAAAAACTTACACTGTGACTTGTTTAGATCCAGAACCTGTTACCTGAGTTAGATGTCATGTCCGTTTTCTCCGTTCATATGGTGTCCTGGGATCATTAGGCATTATAACACCAAGTAATGCATATATAACTATTAATACTTGGCCATAACTTGGTATCAGTTTCTTTTTCACAGATTCCCACAGGAAGAGAGTGTGGCAGTGGATTTTACTTATCATTCCATACTGATCGCGGGATAAAAAGGAGCATGTTATATTACTTTGCTAGGCTGCTATAACAGAGGCTGCCACAGACCGAGTGGCTTAGACATCAGAAATTTATTATTTCATAGTTGTGGAGGTTAGCACTCCAGTAGTCCAAGATCAATTTGTTGGCATGGTTGACTTCCCTCCCTCCTTTCCTCCTTCCTTCCTTCCTCTTTGCTTTGCCTGCCTTCCTTCCTTCTTGATTTCCTCCTTCCCTTCTTCCTTCCTTCCTTCCTCTCTGCTTTGCTTTGCCTGCCTGCCTGCCTTCTTCCTTTCCTTTCCTTTTGCCTTTTCCTTTTCTTTCCTTTTCCTTTCCTTTTTTTGAAGTAGGGTGTTACTCTATGCCCAGGCTGGAGTGGAGTGGCTTGATCTCGCTTTACTGCAGCCTTGACCTGCTGGGCTCAAGCGATCCTCCCACTTCAGCCTCCCAAGTAGCTGGGACTACAGATACCACCACACCTGGCTAATTTTTTGTATTTTTTTGGTAGAGATGGAATTTCACCATGTTGCCCAGGCTGGTCTCAAACTCCTGGGCTCAGGCGATCTGCCCACCTCAACCTCCCACAGTGCTGGTATTACAGGTATGAAGCCACCGTGCCTTCATACCTAAAATCAACCTTGGTTGATTTCTTCTGAGGGCTCTCTCCTTGGCTATCTTCTGTCTGTGTCTTCACATGGTCTTCCCTGTGTTACGTGTCTCTGTCCTGATTTCCTCTTCCTATAAAGACACCAGTCATATTGGATTAAGGCCCACCCTAATGACCTTGTTTTAACTTATCTCTTTAAAGATGTTGTCTCCAAACAGTCACATTGTGAAGTACAGGGAGTTAGGAACTCAATATCTGAATTTTAGGGGAACACATTTCAGCCCATAACATGTGTCTTATGCTAGAAGCTCTTTTCCTTCAGAGAGAGAGTGGTGCTGGGACCACTGACACCAGCCTTTTGACTTTGGTCCGTCCCATGCCCCTTCCAGGTAAGCCTGCCCACAGCAGAGATTGATTGCAGCCTGGCAGAGTACATTGACATAATCTGTGGTGAGTTCCTCCTTCCTTTCCTCATCCCCATATCTGGATAGAGATGCTCTACGCTTTTGGACAGGCTTGTTTACTCTGGGAAGATAGCATCTTGAGTTTCAGCCTTCATTTTAAGCCCATTGTGCTTTTTGGCAGCACTCAAAAGATGGTGTTTGGGCTTATGTGACTACCTGCTGGATATTTAAGTCCCAAAGTCATAGTAACATCCCATCTGGCAGGGGCTTGTCTAGCTTAAACAGAAGTGCCTCCTAATTCCCAGAGTTTGTTTGGTTCTGTTCCTGGACGTTCTTCTTCATTTCAGCCATTCTAGACATCCCTGTCTATAAGAGTCGGATCCAGTCCCTCCATCTGCTCTTTTCCCTGTACTCAGAATTCAAGAACTCACAGGTAAGCCAAGTGTCAGGGGTTGACTTAAGCTGTAGAGAGTATCCCTACAGTTCCTACTGCTCTGAGCCTGCTGTGATTGTATCCTCTAGGGATGTAGGATGTGTCTGCCCAGTTACCTTTGCCGTTTCCCATAATTAGGAGAACAAAGGAGGCAGGGATGGAGTTTTCAAAGGGAAAGTGGAGGGAAAAAAAGGGTGGAGTAAGTAGGAGATGTGGGCCTTGGGTGAAATTAGGTGAGGCTCTACAGAAGACACATGTTCTTCTGGGCGTGGTGGCTCACGCCTATAATCCTAGCACTTTGGGAGGCCGAGGTGGGTGGATCATCTGAGCTCAGGAGTTCAAGACCAGCCTGGCCATCATGGTGAAACCCCATCTTAAAAAAAAAAAAGAAAAGAAAAAACAGAAGACACATGTTCTTTCAGGAGAACCAAGTGGCCCATGAATGGAAGCAGGAAGGAAATAAAAGGGGGTTCATTAAAGAAATTAATTCTTGCTAAAATATAGCAACTAGCATATCCCTAATACTCAGTGTTCCTTCTTCTCTTTCCTTGCAGCATTTTAAAGCTCTCGCTGAAGGCAAGAAAGCAGTCACCCCTTCATCCAACTCCACCTCCCAAGCTGGAGACGTGGAGACATTAACCTTCAGCTGAGACACCTCCCAAGCTGCTGTTTCAAGGCTGAGCTGGCCCCTCTGCCCCAGCTGAGATGAACGGATCATTGTCAGCCACCTGATGTCCTTGCCTATGCCACAGCTTGGCTCAAAGGCAGTACATGTCCTGCTGTCCTCTCTGCCAGAGGGCACTGCACACATTTGTTTAATGAACCTGCCTGCCTCAAATTGCTGTCCCCAGAGAGTTAATGCATCTACACTACTGTGGGGATTTGAGTTAGAAGAATTGGAATTTCTGAGATCCCATGGAGCTAAGATTGGGAGGAAAGCTTAAAAAATATCTTTTGGGCCGGGTGCAGTGGCTCACGCCTGTAATCCCAGCACTTTGGGAGGCCGAGGCGGGTGGATCACGAGGTCAAGAGATCGAGACCATCCTGGTCAAAATGGTGAAATCCCGTCTCTACTAAAAATACAAAAAAAATTAGCTGGGCATGGTGGTGTGCGCCTGTAGTCCCAGCTACCCGGGAGGCTGAGGCAGGAGAATTGCTTGAACCCGGGCGGCGGAGGTTGCAGTGAGCCGAGGTCGCGCCACTGCACTCCAGCCTGGCGCCTGGTGACGGAATGAGACTCTGTCTCCAAAAAAAAAAAAAAAAAAAATATCTTTTGGGAGAGGGATGAAATTGGTTTTTTTTTTTTTTTTTCATTCTTAAAAGTTAGTGGGTAAAGATTTTATAAATCAAATGCTCTATTATATTATCAGATTACTCTCCTCTTTAATATGAAGGAGAAGAGGCTGACTGACCATAACGCAGAGACAAGGAACTTTGCTTAGTAATGGGCATTAAATGAAAAGTAGTTTAAGCAAACAAGTTTTGTGAAATAAAATGAAACCCCAATCCTCCAAGGGGAACAATTTTTCTCCTGGAATTTAATTTTTCTAAGGGTCTCTCTCCAGTTAATGCTGCCTTCCTCACAGGCTGTCTGGCTCCAGACTGGTCTGGTTGTGGTCTCAGGGAACATAGCTATTGCAGAAATCTGGGTGAGAGGTGGCTGGGGTGGCAGTAGTAGAGATGAACAGATTCAGGAAATATTCTGGAGTTATATCAGCCAAGCTCCAGTCAGAAAGTCTGAAACCATGCTAGTTATTTCTAACAAACGGTTGATGTTTAGCTGGGCGTGGTGGTTCACACCTGTAATCTCAGCACTTTGGGAGGCCGAAGTGGGTGGATCACAAGGTCAGGAGTTTGAGACCAGCCTGGCCAATATGGTGAAACTCGGTCTCTATTAATAATACAAAGATTAGCCGGGCGTTGTGGCGTGCGCCTGTAGTCCCAGCTACTTGTAAGACTGAGGCAGAAGAATCGTTTGAACTCAGGAGGCAAAGGTTGCAGTGAGCTGAGATCGTGCCACTGCACTCCAGCATGGGCAACAGAGCAAGACTCCGTCTCAAAAAAAAAAAAGATGTTTAATATGGGGAATTGGCCAGGTGCAGTGGCTCAGGCCTGTAATCTCAGCACATTGGGAGGCTGAGACGGGCGGATCACTTGAGGTCAGAAGTTTGAACCAGCCTGGCCAACATGGTGAAACCCTATCTCTACTAAAAATACAAAAAAGTAGCCGGGTATGGTGGTGTGCACCTGTAATTCCAGCTACTAGGAGGCTGAGACAAGAGAATCACTTGAACCCGGGAGGTGGAGGTTGCAGTGAGCCAAGATCGTACCACTGCACTAAAGCCTGGGCAACAGAGCAAAACTTTGTCTCAAAAGAAATAATAATAATAATAATATGGGAAATCGGTTACAAAAATGTTGGAGAGGCTGAAGGAGCAAAAGGTAGAATGGAGGGTACTGAGGAACGTAAGTTAGTTAAAGGGGTGGTAGCCATTGCCGGCACTGGTAGCAGACGTGCACAGCTGTGGCCAGGTCTTTAGTGGCTGAGGAGGTGCCTGCTGCACTCAGGCACTGCTGAAGACCACAGGTGTGTACTTCCACCGCTGGTGATTAGAGCAGTGGCTGCTACTTCCTTCTCCCACCTTCTCGTCCCCTGCTGGTGCCTACCACTGGTAAGATTTAGTAGTTGGCCAGGGAATCTGGCAGTAGAAAGCAGAGAGATGGGGCTGAGAGACAACAAAGAAATACCCAGTATAAGTAGAACCAAGAGAAATTGCTGATAGAGTCAATGCAATGTGGGGGATGGAAGGAAAGAAATCAAGGATGACTCCCAGCTTTTTTTGGTTTGAGCAGTTGAATGGATAATGGAGCCAAATACTGATATGGGACAAAAATTGTTTGGAAGGAAGATGACATTAAAATGCTATACTAGGCCGGTTGCTGAAACAAGACAGTGTCGCCTTCAGCCTTCTTCAGCCTCAGCTGGGAATGTGGGCATCAGGAAACCAGAATTTATCAGTGTTCTGAGCATCCAAAAATGACCATGGAAACAAGTAGTGATTTGGGGTTGCAAATAAATTTTAGCAACTGGGTGACTTCACAAATACAGAATCTGCAAATACTGAGAATCCGCTGGACTTCCTAAGTTCCTGGTCGGTGCCTGGACCTTTCAGCTTGTCTCCTCCAGCACGTCCACCATAGCTCTTCAGAGATCATCTTCAGATAGCTTTCACCAGGCTACTCTCTCCAAGTCGCAAGTTACTCCCTCTTGGCTACTTGCTCTGTAACCCTAGGAAAAGTCACTTCACTTCTATGCTTAGTCAACCCAGCCATGAAACAGTTATAAAAACATGAACTTACTCTGTCCTGTGGATAAACATCATGTGAAAAGATTAAGTGGGCTGGGCACAGTGGTTCATACATGTAACCCCAGCACTTTGGGAGGCTGAGGTAGGAGGATCACTTAAGCCCAGGAGTTAAGAGACCAACCCAGGGAACAAAGCAAGACCATGTCTCTACAAAAAATAAAATAGCTAGGTATGGTTGTGCATTCCTGTGGTCCCAGTTACTTCAGACGTTGAAGCAGGAGGATCGTTCAAGCCCAGGAGTTCAAGGTTACAGTGAGCTACGATTTCACCACTGCCCTGAAGCCTAGGTGGCAGAGTGAGACCCTGTCTCCAAAAAATAAAAAAAAATAGGTGCCAGTGCCATAAAATGTAAAATACAATATGTTACTAAGTATAAATTTTCACCTCGGCCTTTTAGACTTTCCATTTGGCTACTCTCTCCCTACCCTAAGATCCTCACTTTTCCACAACTGTCCGAGGTGAACTGCAAAACCAATCGCTTGTCATGCTCTGCACATGACTCATGAGTTCTCTTTCAACTTTCAGGTAGGCGATTTTCCTTGCTGGAAGTATCCCTCGCCTTCTCTGCTGATCCTACGCTCTTGGTACTTCCAAGTAAACAAAAATCAAACTCGAGCATATCTTCACTCCCTCCTTTAATCCTACTAAAATGTCAGTAGAGGAAACTAAGGAGATGTAAACCAGCAAGGAGAGATAATAGGAAAGAAAATAATGAGAGAGCAGAGAGCAACCATTTTGGAAGATGAAGTGGTAACTGACTTAGCAGGAGAAAGGGAAAAAAACCCTGCAATCTAACTGCCTGTGGAGGACAGGGTCTAAGAGTCAGGAAGAAGTAAGCCACTTGACACTGTAGAACCCTGGAAAGGATCAGGAACACAAAGTGCCAGATAATTCCGATAGCAAGTGTGCACGGTGGGGCTGAAAACAGGAGGTTGGTTGAAGGTTTATACAGGAAGCAGATCCCCAGAACCTTCCCTCACTGTGCACCCACCTTAACAGAAGATGGGCACCTTTGAACTACAGAGGCTCGGACATGAGAATACCAAGCAACTAGGAGGACAGAAGTAAGGGGCCATGTTTAAATAAAAGGATTAAATAAAGGAATGAGTTTGCATCCAGGTCTCTTTTAGGCTTATACTTCCAAAGCAGAATTCCGAAAGAGTCTATGTCCAGGAAATTGATCAGGCAAAGAGGAAAGACCTACAGATACTGACAATTAGGATTTTTTAAGCAAATGTCCAGACCCTACCTACATATCAGCTTCCAGATTTTATGTATTACTCTTGTGTGTGCACACAAAATCATAAGCTAGCATACAGAAGATAAGAAGGAAGTAGAAGTAGAGGACCTTCTTTTTTTTTTTTTGAGACAGAGTCTTGCTCTGTCACCCAGGCTGGAGTGCAGTGGTGAGATCTTGCTCACTACAGTCTCCCCTCTCTTGGGCTCAGTTGATCTCCCACGTCAGCCTCCAGAGTAGCTCGGATTACAAGCATGTGCCACCATGCCCTTTCTGTTTGTTTTTTGTATTTTTAGTAGAAATGGGGTTTCGCCATGTTGGCCAGGCTGGTCTTGAACACCTAGCTTCAAGTGATCTGCCTGCCTTGGCTTCTCAAAGTGCTAAGAAAAAGTGTGAGCCACCATGCCCAGCGGGAAATAGAAGACTTAAGAAACCAATTAGAGCTAACAGAAATACAAAACACTCTGCTTAACAACAGCATACAGACACTTCTTAAGTGCACATGGGACATTGTTTAGGATAGACCATATGCTGGGCTACAAGTCCCAACAGATTTAAGAGACAGGCATACAAAGTAGCTTCTTTGACTATACCAGGATGAAGTTAGAAATCAGTAGCAGAAGGAAAACAGGAAAAATCCCAAATTTGTGGAAAGGAATACATTTTTTCTTTTTTCTTTTTTTTTAAAAGACGGGGCTTCACCATGTTGGTCAGGCTGGTCTTGAACTCCCGACCTAAGGTGATTCGCCCGCCTTGGCCTCCAAAATGCTTGGATTACAGGCGTGAGCCACCACACCTGGCCTTTTTTTTTTGAGACGAAGTCTCACTCTGTCACCCAGGCTAGAGTGCAGTGGCTCAATCTTGGCTCAGTGCAACCTCTGCTTCTAAGTTCAAGCAGTTCTGCCTCAGCCTCCTGAGTAGCTGGGATTACAGGCGTGCACCACCATGCCTGGCTAATTTTTGTATTTTTAGTTTAGACAGAGTTTCATCATGTTGGTCAAATTCGTCTTAAACTCCTGACCTCATTGTGATCCACCTGCCTTGGCCTCCCAAAGTGCTGGGATTACAGATGGGAGCCACCACGCCTGGCCAGCAATACACTCAACCAATAGGTCAAAGAAGAAGTCACAAGAGAAATTTAAAAATTAAAAACAAATAAGCCAGGCATGGTGGCTCACTCCTGCAGATCCAGCACTTTGGGAAGCCAAGGTGGGCAGATAACTTGAGGTCAGGAGTTCCAGACCAGGCTAGCCAACATTGCAAAACCCCGTCTCTACTAAAAATACAAAAATTAGCCAGACGTGGTGGTGCATGCCTGTAATCCCAGCTATGCAGGAGGCTGAGGCAGGAGAATTGCTTGGACCTGGGAGGTGGAGGTTGCAGTGAGCTGAGATCATGCCACTGTACTCCAGCCTGGGAGACAGAGTAAGACTCCATCTCAAAAAGAAAAAAGAAAATTTGAAACAAATAAAAATGAAAGCACGATATACCAAAACTAATGGGATACAGCTAAAGCAGTGCTGAGAGGGAAATTTATGTGTAAATGTTTATGTTAAGAAAGAGCTCAAATAATCTACAACTTAAGGAACTAAGAAGAGCAAAACTGAAACAGACAAAAAATAAATAAATAAATAAACCGAAAGCTAGCAGAAGAAAGGAAATAATAAAGATTAGAGCAGAGTCTCGTGGTTTGAAAGCCAGCTCAGCAGCAGAGCAATAGAACAGGTAGATTTCTAAGGTTTTTGACTCCAGTCCCTGGCATTTGGATGGCATTTCTGGACCCACTGGGGCCATTGGGAACTTGCCACCCTAAAGGGAAGGACATGAGCCTGTCTGGCTTCACCATCTGCTGACTCCAGGCCCTAGAGTGAACACAGGCAGTAGTCACATAGTGGATACAAGGGCCTTAGGCGAGACTCAGTGCTGTCCTGGCTTCAGGTCTCACCCAGTGAAGTCCCAGTGGTGGTGGCCACAGAAGTTCTTGTGTCATCCAACCCCCAGCTCCAGGTAGCTCACCACACAGAGAGAGACACTCCATTTGTTTGGGAGAGGGTAAGACAACAGGAGTCTCTGCCTGGTAATACAGATAATTCTGGATTTTATCTAACACTACCAAGGCAATATCTCTCTGAGTCAGCAAGAACCAGAGTGTTACTGGGCTTGGGGTGCTCCCTAATGCAGAGACTGCTTAGATCACAACATCAAAGTCCTTTTGAATACCTTGAAAGGCTTACTAAGAAGGATGAGTACAAATAAGCCCAGACGGCAAAGACTACAATAAATACCTGTCTCTTCAATTCCCAGACACTGACGAACATCTACAAGCATCAGCACCATTTAGGAAGACATGAGGTCACCAAACAAACTAAATAAGGCACCAGGGACCTATCTTGCAGAGAGATGGGAATGTGACCTTTCAGACAGAGAAGTCAAATAGCTGTTTGGAGGAAACTCAAATCAAGGTAACACAAGGAATTCAGAATTCTATCAGATAAATTTAACAAAGAGGTTGAAATAAGTTAAAAGAAGCAGAAATTCTAGAGTTGAAAGTACAATTGACATACTGAAGAACGCATCAGAGTCTTTAAAAAAAATTTTTTTTGCGATAGGGTCTCACTCTGTTGCCCAGGCTGGAGTGCAGTGGCATGATCCTGAGACTCACCGCAACCTCCACCTCCTGGGTTCAAGCAGTTCTCGTGCCTCAGGCTCCTAGGTAGCTGGGATTACAGGCATGTGCCACTACACCTGGCTAATTTCCTGTAATTTTAGTAGAGACAGGGTTTTGCCATGTTTGCCAAGCTGGTCTGGAACTCCTGGCCTCAAGTGATCCACCTGCCCTGGCCTCCTGAAGTCCTGGAATTACAGGCGTGAGCCAACATATCTGGCCCATGCATGAGCATCTTTTAATAGCAGAATTGATAAAGCAAAAGAATTAGTGAATTTGAAGACAGGCTATTTGAAAATAGACAGTCTGGGCTGCGCGTGGTGGCTCATACCTGTAATCCCAGCACTTTGGGAGGCTGAGGTAGGTGGATCACTTCAGGTCAGGAGTTCAAGACCAGCCTGACAAACATGGAGAAACCCCATCTCTACTAAAAATACAAAAATTAGCTGGGCATGGTGGCGGGCATTTGTAGTCCTAGTTACTTGGGAGGCTGAGGCAGGAGAATCACGGAACCCAGAAAGTAGAGGTTGCAGTGAGCTGAGATCATGCCATTGCACTCCAGCCTGGGCGACAGAGTGAGACTCCATCTCAGAAAAAAGAAAATACAGCCAAGTGCGGTGGCTCATGCCTGTAATCCCACCACTTTGGGAGGCCGAGGTGGGTGGATCACGAGGTCAAGAGATCGAGACCTTCCTGGCCAACATGGTGAAACCCCATCTCTACTAAAAATACAAAAATTAGCCGGGTGTGGTGGCATGCACCTCTGGTCCCAGCTACTCGGGAGGCTGAGGCGGAAGAATCGCTTGAACCCAGGAGGCGGAGGTTGCAGTGAGCTGAGATTGCGCCACTGCACTCCAGCCTGGTGACAGAGCAAGACTCCGTCTCAAAAAAAAAAAAAAAGAAAATACACAGAGAAGATGAAAGATGAAAGAAAATAATAAAGGATGAGGCACGCCTATAAGATCTAGAAAATTGCCTCAAAAGGGCAAATCTAGAGTTACTGGTCTTAAAGAGAAGATAGAGAAAGAGATGGGGTAGAAAGTTTATTCAAAGGGATAACAGAGAACTTCCCAAGCCTAGAGAAAGATATCAATATCCAAGTACAAGATTATAGAACATAAGCAGATTTAACCCAAAGAAGACTACCTCAAGGCATTTAATAATCAAACTCCCAAAGGTCAAGGATAAGGAAAGGATCCTAAAAGCAGTGTTTCCATTGTGTGTTTTTAATTTGAGGTTACCATGAGGCTTGCAAATACTATCTTGTTTTGTTTTGAGACGGTGTCTCGCTCTGTCACCCAGGCTGGAGTGCAGTGGCCCAATCTCGGCTCACTGCAACCTCTGCCTCCTGGATTTAAGTGATTCTCCTGCCTCAGCCTGCCGAGTAGCTGGGACTACAGGCATGTGCCACCACACCCAGCTAATTTTTGTATTTTTAGCAGAGATGGGGTTTCACCATGTTGGCCAGGCTGGTCTCGAACTCCTAACCTCGTGATCTACCCACCTCAGCCTCCCAAAGTGCTGGGAATACAGGCGTGACCAACTGCGCCCCGGCCCCAATTTTTTATTTTTAAATCACAGCCCATTGACAGAGCCGATGAAAACTTAAGAGTGGGGAAAGAACACCCTCCACAATAAATGCTACTGGGAAAATTGGATAGCCACCTGCAGAAGAATGAAACTGGACCCCTATCTCTCACCACATATAAAAATCAACTCAAAATAGATTAAAGACTGAAACATAAGACCTGAATTTATAAAAATACCAGAAGAAACCCTAGGGAAAACTCTCCTGGACGTTGGTCTAGGCAAAACATTTACAACCAAGACCTCAAAAGCACAGCAAAAAAACCAAAAATAGACAAATGGGTCTTAATTAAAGTAAAAAGCTTCTGCACAGCAAAAGAAATAATGAACAGAGTGAAGAGACAATCTGTTGAACGGGAGAAAATACTCACAAACTATTCCTCCAATGGGATTAATATGCAGAATATACAAGGAATTCAAACAACAGGAAAAGAAACCAAATAATCCTATTAAAAAGTTGGCAAAAGAGACATTTCCTTTTTTTCTTTCTTTTCTTTCTGAGACAGCCTTACTCTATCAGCCAGGCTGGAGTGCAGTGGCATGATCTCAGCTCACTGCAACCTCTGCCTCCCGAGTTCAAACCATTCTCCTGCCTCAGCCTCCCAAGTAGCTGGGATTGCAGGTATGTGCCACCACGCCCAAATATTTTTTGTATTTTTAGTAGAGATGGGGTTTTGCCATGTTGGCCAAGCTGGCGTCAAACTCCTGACTGCAAGTGATCCACCTGCCTTGACCTCCCAAAATGCTGGGATTATAGGTGTAAGCCACCACACCTGGCTGACATTTCTCAAAAGAAGACATACAAATGGCCAACAGGTATACGAGAAAATGCTCAACATCACTAATCAGAGAAATGCAAATCAAAACCACAATGAGATACAAGCTTACCCCAATCAGAATGGCTATTACTAAAAAGACAAATAATTACAGGTATCGATGAGGATGGGGAGAAAAGGGAACTCTTTTTTTTTTTGAGACGGAGTTTCGCTCTTGTTACCCAGGCTGGAGTGCAATGGCGCGATCTCGGCTCACCGCAACCTCCGCCTCCTGGGTTCAAGCAATTCTCCTGCCTCAGCCTCCCGAGTAGCTGGGACTACA
>CAUYUD010157836.1:0-27429 GCA_963575295.1 Alouatta caraya
AAATAACAGATACAGGTGATGGGGAGGAAGGCAGCAAATCACACTGCCATGTGTGTACCTATGTAACAATCTTGCATGTTCTTCACATGTACCCCCAAACCTAAAATGCAATAAAAAGTATATATTAAAAAAAAAAAATTAAAACACAAAAATTGGTGAATAAAGATGCGATTGAGATTAACTTTAAATTTAATTTCTTTTTATATTTCTCATTAATTAATAAAATTAGTAAAATATTTAAATCACTCGATATTAATGACTTTCATCTTGAAATACTCATTTTCCTTTGTCATCAGTTCTTTGGTTCTTGAAACATCTTGAATGGTGCCCTTGGAAGTGGTTCAATTTCATCTGGAGTTTCTTCCTAGTGTCTAACATGGCGTGAACGTTGTTTTGCTTAGTGTGACGGAGTTCTCGCATGGCAAGAGAAAAAGAAAAGCAGCTGGGTCTGGCATGTTGAGCAGGAGAGGACGTCGTTGGAAGCATATCTGTAACTCCCTGGCTGTAGGCGAAGGCTTACGAAGCAGAGTTATTTGTAAAAGGATGGGAAAGCAAGGTGGTCTCAGGAATCTCAGCGGCAAGAACTAGTGCAAGAGCTGACCTGAACTAAATGCCCTGCGACTATTGTGTCTCTTCCTGTCCTTGTGCTGCGCTCCTCAAGACTTAATGATCTGGGAGATTTAATCGCATTCCTCAGCTACCGCAGGGCACAGCAACTGATTTTCAACACACCGAGGCTCAGCACAATGGGGAAAGAGTAATTCCAGAGGTCAGAACGCTTGAGATCAAAGGAACCAAGCATGTGTCTGCCTGAGACCAGTGAAGCTTCTCACCCTCAGCGTCCTCTCCTGCTTCCTGTCCTCCCTTGTCCTCTTCTGTCCTGTCTTCTCGCCTCTTCTCATCCTGCACACTCTCTGCAGGCATCTCATCCCCTCCAGTGGTTTTAGTTCTCATCTATATTCTGAAAATTCTCACATCTGTATCTTGGTCCCAGATCTCTTCAAGCTTCAGACCTTTATACATTTCTTCATAAACAAAAGTACCTCAGATGCGTCATGTCCCCAGTTAAATTTACTTCCCATTCCATCACTCCGCCCCAGCATATTTCGTGGACTGGCCACAGTGACTGTGTGACTAGTGTTTATGGGAAAGAGCAGATTCCATCTGAAGTAATATTGTTGGTACAGGGCCAAGCACGGTGGCGCACGCCATAATCCCAACACTTTGGGAGGCCGAGGCAGGCGGATCATGAGGTTACGAGATCGAGACCACCCTGGCTAACACGGTGAAACCCCGTCTCTACCAAAAATACAAAAAATTAGCCGGGCGTGGTGGCGCATGCCTGTAGTCCCAGCTACTGGGAAGGCTGAGGCAGGAGAATCACCTGAACATAGGAGGCAGAGGTTGCGGTGAGCCGAGATCATGCCACTGCATTCCAGCCTGGGCAACAGAGCGAAACTCCGTCTCAGGGAAAAAAAAAATTATTGGTACAGATTCTAGGAAGGTTTCGGGTAAAGTGGTGTCTGAGAAGAGACTAAAAGGCAATTAAAAGATGGCCCCATTCAGACAAGGCAGTGTATTGGAGGCGACAGAACAGGCATCAGGACAAACAGGGAAGTTTTCTGAGCAAATGAGACATGAGCAAAAGGGCTGACATCAAAAAAGAGCATGAATCATCCAATCTGGATGAAGGGTGCAATGAGAGAAAGAAAGAGCGTGTGCACAGGTAGAAGCAGGAAGGCAATCAGATATGTTCTCTAAAGATACAGGTTGATGGATCATGAGATATGGAACCTATTTAAGAAGCTATTGAAAAGTATGAGGGAAGAAATTTGTCTCTAAGACTTAATTTTTGCAAAATCTAGAGGATGCATTGGAAAGAGAATGATTGGAAGAAAAACCGACTGGGAAATTAATGTAAGATCCAGCTGAGAAATGGCTATAGTTGGGTCAGGGAAATGTCAGTGCAGTTAGACAGAAAAGGCATTATTTTTTATTAATGTATTTATTTGTTTTTCAGAGATGTGGTCTTGAAACTGACACAGTTGTCACATAGACTTTTTTTTTAATAAACACAGAAATTGACCCTTCTGGTCTTAAAGCTGGAAATTTATTAATATATTTGTTTTTTATGAGTTTCTCCTTCAAGAAGAGACCTTCAGGCCTCTCAAAAAAAAAAAAAAAAAAATCAAAGAACTGAAACTCACCAGATCACCACATCCAGGCAGTGAGATACTGAACCCCTCATTCATCATGATGGCTTTGTGGCCTTGCCTACTTCCTGTTTCCTTACACTTGTCACATTTCTTCCCTGCTATATAAACCCCCAGTTTTAGCATCACAGGGAGATGGAGTTGAGACTGAGTTCCATCTTGGCTGTGGCAATGATTAAAGCTTCTTCCTTGGCAATACTCATCATCTCAGTCATTGGCATTCTGTGCGTCGAGCAGCAGGACCCAGACAGAGCCCCTGGGGTTTCAGTAACAGTCTTGCTATGTTGCCCAGGCTGGACTTGAACTCTTGACTCAAGGGATTCTCAATTTTCTTGCCTGAGCCTCCCAAGTAACTTGGAGTGCAGGCTCTTGCCATCATGCCTGGCTAAGAAGGGAATTATTTTAAGAACAGCTT
This sequence comes from Alouatta caraya, assembly GCA_963575295.1. NCBI lineage: Eukaryota > Metazoa > Chordata > Mammalia > Primates > Atelidae > Alouatta > Alouatta caraya. The sequence goes on from CAUYUD010157836.1 coordinate 2,629, forward strand.
CAGGCCAGGCGTGGTGGCTCATGCCTATAATCCCAGCACTTTGGGAGGCCGAGGCAGGTGGGTCATGAGATCAGACTTCAAGACCAGCCTTGCCAACATGGTGAACCCCTGTCTCTACTAGAAATACAAAAATAGCTTGGCATAGCGGCATGCAGCTGTAATCCCAACTACTTGGGAGGCTGAGTTAGGAGAATCACTTGAACCTGGGAGGCAAAGGTTGCAGTGAGCAGAGATTGTGCCACTGCACTCCGGCCTGGGCAACAGAGCAAGACTCCATCCCAAAAAAATGTAACAAGAAAGAACAGCTTCAGAAACTGAATTTTCAAAACTTGGGAATGAATTAGATATATGGTAAGAGAAGAAGAATTTCTGGCTTTGGAAACTGGATTGTTGGTGATGTCATTCATCTATGTTAGAAGAGGAAAGAGAAAGGCTGGTGGGAAAAGACTATACTTAAATATTTTGCAACATTTAGTTGGAGATTCCTGGGAGGAAGTCTACAGGACTTGTCGGATATGTAGTTTTGAAGTTCAGAACAGAGGACTTAGTTACAGAAAATGATTTGGGAGCCACGAAATTGAAGCCATAAAAATAAATTAGTTGTTAAAAAACAAATGTAACAAATTTAGTTGAAAGATCTAATTGGCTATTATGAGCTCTTGTAGAACCAGACACCATCTCATTTTATAAAATAGCAAATGGGTGCTGTGATGAGCTGAGCATGGGGGTTTAGCTTTATAGGCAGAGAAAGGCCGAGGAAAGCAGAAACAGGGACGAAAAGTGGACTGGTAATTTCAGTTACTTCCCTCATTGGGTCAAAGCGAAGGGCACTTCTTTACCAGGCTGGCTCAGGTAAACTGGGCCCCTTCTGACTGGTGGCTGCAAGTCTCCTGTTTTGAAGTTAGTCTGATTATGTGGCTCAGACTGGTCTTCTAGGGCCCAGGGTAGGAGCTCCATGCAGACAATGGCCTCCCATAAACCTTAACGCAGTAAAGAAAGGAGACTAATGTGCTAAAACCAATCCCTGAAGAATAGCCTTTAAAGAACAGAGAAAGAGGCCGGGCGCAGTGACTCACACCTGTAATCTGAGCACTTTGGGAGGCCGAGGCGGGCAGATCACAAGGTCAGGAGATCGAGACCATCCTGGCCAACATGATGAAACCCCGTCTCTACTAAAATACAAAAATTAACTGTGCGGGGTGGTACGCGCCTGCAGTCCCAGTGACTTGGGAGGCTGAGGCAGGGGAATCGCTTGAACCCAGGAGGCAGAGATTGCAGTGAGCCGAGATCACGCCTCTACACTCCAGCCTGGTGACAGAGCAAGACCCTGTCTCAAAAAAAAAAAAAAAAATAGAGAAAGAGATGCCTAGAAAGATGGGGAAGTCTAGCCTGAAAGCTTGGTGTAGAGACGGCAGTGGTGTCTAGGAATTCAAAACAACTGAGCGCGTAAGATAAAGTAAAAATAGAAGTAAAGCTTTTAAAGGGTTAGACCCAGCAACAAGCATGTTTTCATTCTTTCGGAAACAGTTTTAGTGGGATGATAGAGACAACTGGAACGGAATATCTAACGTTTAAAACAGTATATTCAGTCAAGGCACAGGAGTTTTGTTTTTTCAGGTTGGGAAGGAAATAAATATGCTTTTATGCTGATGAGGAGCAGAAAACAAAGGTTGAAAAATGTAGCAGGGAGACGTAATCATTAAGACTACACACTGGCCGGGCGCGGTGGCTCACACCTGTAATCCCAGCACTTTGGGAGGCTGAGGTGGGCGGATCACGAGGTCAGGAGATGGAGACCATCCTGGACAACATGGTGAAACCTCGTCTTTACTAAAAATACGAAAAAAATTAGCTGGGTGTGGTGGCTCGCACCTGTAATCCCAGCTACCTGGGGGGCTGAGGCAGAATTGCTTGAACCCAGGAGGTGGAGATTACAGTGAGCTGAGACTGTGCCACAGCACTACAGCCTGGGAGACAGTGTGAGACTCCGTCTCAAAAAAAAAAAAAAAATACAAAAATTAGCTGAGCGTGGTGGCACATGCCTGTAGTCCCAGCTACTTGGGAGGCTGAGGCAGCGGAATCGTTTAAACTCAGGAGGGAGGTTCCAGTGAGCCGAGACTGCACCACTGCAGTCCAGCTTGGCGACAGAGGGAGACTCCGTCTCAAAAAAAAAAAAAAAAATTAAAATGATGTGGAAAGCATTAGCTTTATATGTCATGTCATTGTAAGGGGAGAGAAGAGAAAGGGTGGGCGTGGATAGGGATATTTCTTCAGTGCCGATTTTGTGGGAGTGACAACATTGTAGCCAATCCTTGTCTGTTTCTGCAAGGTTAACTACAGGGAATGAATGAGCCTGGGGGTCAGAAGAGAGTAGACAATGTCTGAAGTATCTCCTGATGGGAAGGAGATGAAGGTGGCTAGGAGACAGGGACCCCGGATCACTGAGCTTAGATACCATGAACTTAGAGAAGGGCACTAATCTCTAGAGCTGCGGAATTCTTTTCCAGAAGCTCTGATCCTCCCACTTAAAAAGGCAGAAAAGGTAGACATTTCATTTATAACAGATTGGGATTTGGGCATGACACTGTTTCGAGATATAATAGAGAGTTTTCTGGAATGATATATCATGAACAGAGTAAACTTAAGATTTCATAGTACAATTCCTTATGGCAAAGTCCAGTGGGAAACAGTGGCTGAAATGAAATGAAACCATCGTCTCTCAAGATAAGGAGGCCAAGGAACACATGAATCATTTTGGATGATGCAACAGGTTCAGGTTGGAGAAAAAAGTGACCCTAGATTTCTTTTCTTTTCTTTTTTCTTTTTTTTTTTTTTTTTTTTGAGATGGAGTCTCGCTGTGTTGCACAGGCTGGAGTGCAGCGGTGCAAACCTGGCTCACTACAACCTCGGCCTCACAGGTCCAAGCGATTCTCCTACCTCAGCCTCCTGGGTAGCTGGGACTACAGGCACGTGCCACCATGCCCAAAGTAATTTTTCTATTTTCTTTAGTAGAGATGGGGCTTCACCATGTTGGTCAGGCTGGTCTCAAATTCCTGATCTCATGCTCCACCTGCCTCGGCCTCCCAAAGGGCTGGGATTACAGGTATGAGCCACCACGTCCAGCAGATTGAATTTCTCTATTTTTATTTTATTTCTTGGAAAATGCACCAATTGGGCACGAAGGCAGGAGTGCCTGTCCTCACTTAGGTCTGTGGGCACAGGCCCGAGGATGGCACCCTCGCCAGGGACCCACCTTTCTCTACCCAGCACTTCCCCGACTCCCTCACGTGTCAGTGTGAGTGGGGAGGAAGGGGAGGGGAGTGTAACTTACACATGCTAACTGTAACCACGTGCTTCGCTTCTCCGCTAGCAGTAAGGGAGAAGCAGGGACGGGAAAGTGGAGGCATTGTGCCAAACGGAGCCGGGCATGGAGCGTCAGATGGTGCAGGCAGAACTGAAGCGCAAGACATCAGGCTTTGACAGAGAGTGTTCCTGAGCCCACAGCATGCAGCCAGAAAGCTTCCTGAGCCCTCCCAATGCAATCCACACCCGTTTCCCAGAGTCTGAGATTTCCTGAGTCCACAATTCCCTGAAACCTAAGGCAATCCCGCAGAGTGCTTAATACCGAGATGGACTGCTCTCCCGCCTTTGGGCAGTTACCTTACTCTTCTCAGCGATCGATGCTTACCTGTGAAACAGATATGCCTTCCTCACTGAGGCACTGAGAAATCTGAAACTTCCTGAGTGGTGGAATAAAACACAAGCTCAACGAATGGGAGTTATTATTATTTTTTCAGAAAAATGTTCTGGCAAGAAGCACGTAGGGCTCTTCAGAGACTGTGCTCATGGTCCCTAGCTAAAGGTAGGCGAGGAAAGAAGGAACCAGTTTTAGAATAGGTGTCTCACTTTCTTCATTTAATTTTCCTGGTACGAAGCCAACCCCTTTTCCCTGCCTGCTACCTGCCTGTTGAAAACTGCAATCCAGTGGTTTTTGGGCCTCAGCACTGGAAACTTCCATTATTAATTCCAGGGAGGGACCACACAGTGCTCTATTTTTAAGACATCATAGGAGATCCTGGTGCATAGCCAGCATCGCAGGCCCTTGTCACGTGCAGACTCTTCTAGGAAATCACTAGAACCTTCTCCACTGCAGGCCTTAGGTACAAAGGGCATTCACAGAGGAGAGGCTGCATCTCAGGCACTGTACCACTAAATAAAGGGAAGTTTGCATGGCCTCTGAACGGTCTGGCTCGGTGACAGCCTTTGCTTCTGGCTGGGAGCCCGGACCAGGCCCGCCTTATTCGTGTGGACAGCCAGCACTTCAGATGCTGGAGGTCCAGCCGCGCTGCAAGCCCACCCTTTCCCAAACCACCATCTCGTTCTTACCCCGCTGTCTCTGCTGCTCCTTTGCTTCCCTTCCTCAAAATTGAAAATGAAAACTTTTATTCCTTCCAAAATATATGTTGGATGTACCTGGTTACAAGATTCAAAAATGATCCAGAGCACAGACAGGGAAAAGTAGATTTCCTTCCTTTCCCTGTATCCAGCCACCTAGTTCCCCTCCTTGGAGACAAGCCCTGCTGCCAGTTTCTAGGATATTTTTTCAGAAACGTCCTCTGCGTGTAGGAACATATTTTTCCAGTACATAGAGTATATTATACCTTTGCACATTTTATATTCCAGTGGATATTGGAAAAATTTCTTTCTTCTTTTTTTTTTTTAATTTTTGCCAGGCCGGAGGGCTGTGGCATGATGTCGGCTTGCTGCAACCTCCGCCTCCCAGGTTCAAGCGATTCTCCTGCCTCAGCCTCTGCAGTAGCTGGGACTACAGGCCTGCTACCACACCCAGCAATTTTGTTGTTGTTGTTGTTGTTTAGTAGAAAGGGGGTTTCACCACGCTGGCAGGATGGTCTTGATCCCTGGACCTCCTCCACCTGCCTCGGCCTCCCAAAGTGCTGAGATTACAGGCATGACCCACCGCGCCAGGCCCTGGAAAAATTTCTGTATCAGTAGGTACAGACATTCCCTGACACGCCAGCTTGACTAACAATTTTGTGACTTCAAGATGAGGCAAATGCAATATGCATTCAGTAGAAAAAGGCAGAATACTCCCTCGATGCTGTGTGGTGGCAGCAAGCCACAGCTCCCAGTCAGCCACGTGATGACCCGGCTGAGCGGCCGGTACTCTGCAGAGGACTGTGCTGCCAGAAGCTTCTGCCCAGGTGTAGCTCCCGTGAGTGTTCAGAGCACACTTAAGGTAGCCCAGGCTACCTGCTGACGTGCAGGAGGCTAGGTGTACTAAATGCATTTTTCATTGATATATACTATTTACACCTATTTATGGAGCTCATGAGATACTTTGTTACATACAGAGAACGTGTAATGATCAAGCCAGGTTATTTGGGGGTACTAATGCATTTTGACTTACAGTATTTCCAATTTGTAATGGAGGTATTGAGAAGTAATCCCGTCAGCTGAGGACCATCTGTATAGATATTCCTCCTTTTTTATAACAGCTGCCTATTGTCCAGTGCACAAATGCAGGAACACTTTAGTCAATTCTGTTGTAAAAATTACCATTATTCAATCAGTGGCAAAATTTAAATATTGAATAATTCAGTGTAATTCACCTGTATGGCTCTCTGCCTGCCTTGAAGGGTTAAGATAGCTCGCTGACTCACAATGCTTTCTGTTATAAATGGGTTTCTATATTCTGCTTAGGTTTATTTTACATGAAACACCTTCTCATCTGTGTATCTTGATGCTGTACAATGCGAATTTTAAGAAGATCCTTCATTTACTAAATCTTTTTATGCCAATGGTGATAACCAGATGCTTTTCTCTCCAATAAATGCAAGGAGAAAAAAGAACAAAGAGACTCTGAGGATAAAACAACAGAGATTCCACGGAGTACCAGAACTGAGATTCTGCATTCTGTCTTCAAGAACTACTGAGCACCATAAAAATCACTCCCCTCTGCAAAACCTGCTGAGAAACCTTTCTCAAGGAAGCTATCCTGATGGTTCTTGCGGGGTGTTAATACTACGATCAGGAAAAAGCATCTGCTACCTCAAATCCTAGTAATAAAAAATAAAAGTTTCAGCCACGTGCAGTAGGTCACGCCTATAATCCCAGCACTTTGAGAGGCCAAAGCAGGTGGATCACAAGGTCAGGAGCTTGAGACCAGCCTGGCCAATATGGTGAAACCCCATCTCTACTAAAAAATACAAAAAAATTAGCCAGGCGTGGTGGCACGCACCTGTAGTCCTAGCTACTTGGGAGCTGAGGCAGGAGAATTGCTTGAACCCAGGAGGCAGAGGTTACAGGGAGCCAAGATTGCGCCACTGCACTCCAGCCTGGGTGACAGAGCGAGACTCCGTTTCAAATAAATAAATAAATAATTCCAGTAAGTATGTGGAATCAACCAGGCAGAATTATTCAGAGTGAACCAGTTCATGTTTATGTGTTTGCGGTTTCTTCTGCTAGGTGGTATACCTTTGGGCATTTACCGATGTCACTGAGAGACATGAGAACGGTGAAATTAGGGGAAGGTTTTGATAAAGAGAAATGGAAGAAATAAACTTAACTCCAGTGCACATGGAATGGTGGGAGCTGCTAGGAGGTGCAGCTACTAGGAATCTATGAATCAGGACCAGACCGTCATGTGAGAAGCTGTGACACCTGAGGCTCAAAAGTGACAGCTGGCACGATGACCCGGAAAAGCTCCCTCAGCACAGCCTTGCTGCCCTTTACCTCGCTACTGCACCCCTCCAGAAAACCACATGCTTATGTCTCACTCGTCTTTAAAAATCAAAATAATAAAAACACTTCTCATGTAGTGTGTTTTTCTCTAGTCCACTTAATTCTGTAGTTGGTCATCTAATTTATTACACTCATTCCCCTTTCATTCTCGATTCATCCCACTAAAAAGGTACATTTTTTCTCTACCACTCCATGTTAATTTTTTGTGTCTTTTTGGAAGGTGGTTTTGCATGAGATTACCATTTAAATCAACAAACTTTGAGGAAAGCAGCTTACCCTTTAGAATGCGGGTAGACCTCCTCCAATCAGGTGAAGGTCTGGTTAGAACAAAAAGAAGGATCCTCCCTGATGAGGACAGAATTCTCCAGCCGACTGCTGCTGGTGGTGGTCTTATTTGGTATCTCTAAAACCGTTAGTTCTTTTGACCATTCTCCTAAAAACTCTCTTCTTGTTACTTTCTGTGGTGCTGTCTTAACAATTTTTCTTCTGACTGATGTAATCCTTCCTTTTCAGTATTCCCCAGGGGCTCCTCTGGCTCCGTCTGACTCCAGGGTACTGGCGATCTCCAGGAATTTGTCCCCAGCCTTCTCTTCCCCACCCTTCTTGGTTTGAGTTTCAAGTGAAAGATTTTAAGTTACGACTCCCCACCAGAATCTTCACTCTACGCCACTCCACGCCTCTGGAAGAGCTGGGAGGACCTGAAAGGTGGAAAGAGGGGAGCCGCTGAGGGGTGTTGGGGGAAAATCAAGCAGCAGTGGTGTGAAGCGGGGGCAGAGAAGGGAACGGAATGGCACATCATCTCATGAGTGTTCACAAGAGTAGTGAGCTCCTTAGGAATGTCTTCTTACTTCAGAATACGTTAGGAGTGTATTTATTGAAAAAAATTATTAATATGGAGACGAAATTGAAAACTATAGAAATACTACAAAGTTTTCAAGTGATACTATAATTTTCTCATCCAATAAGTATTTAAGAAGTCAGAAGTAAATTTTATTTGAGTTTTGCTTTACAAAACACAGAGCATGCAACATAAGCAAAGGCAAAAGACCAAACCAAACCGAAATAAATTTGGTGTTTCTTTTGATGTTAGACAGCAGTCTTTTACTGAACAGTGCTGCCCTCGCAGAGCAGGGCTACCTCACAGGCAGTGTGCCCAGAGTCAGCATAAAGGAATTATTTCTTATTAATAGCACATGATACAGAATTTCAGAAGGGCCGGGTGCGGTGGCTCACACTTGTAATCACAGCACTATGGGAGGTCGAGGCAGGTGGATCACGAGGTTAGGAGTTCGAGACCAGCCTGGCCAATATGGTGAAATCCCATCTCTACTAAAAATACAAAAAATTAGACAGGCGTGGTGGCAGGAGCCTGTAATCTCAGCTACTGAGGAGGCTGAGCAGAAGAATCGCTTGAACCGGGAGGCAGAGGTTGCAGTGAGCTGAGATCGTGCCACTGCACTCCAGCCTGGCAACAGAGCAAGACTTTGTCTCAAACAAAACTAAAAAAAAAAAAAAAAAAAAAAAAAAAAAAAAAAAAAAAAAATTTCCAAACAGAAATATCTAAATTTCCATAGAAAAATGAGGTAAAAAACATGAAAGGCAGTTCACACTGAAGAAAAACAAATGTCTTGTGTAATAACCTACCCTGGGCTAGCATAACCGACTCCATTTTAGCTGTAAATTCCAACCTGGCTTCCTCTCCCTACCACAGCCCCTTTGGGTGCATAAGTGGGTCATGCTGCACTTAGAGGCATTGAAGCGTACTATTCTCAAAACTTTGTAAGCGCCCCTCTTTGGCATACTTCACCCTGCTATTTTAAGAAAAAAGTTGGCCGGGCTTGGTGGCTCACGCCTGTAATCCAAGCACTTTGGAGGCCAAGGTGGGCGGATCACCTGAGGTCGGGAGTTCAAGACCAGCCTGACCAACATGGTGAAACCCCATCTTAAAAAAAAAAAAGAAAGAAAGAAAAGAAAAAACTTTTCCTTGGATCATTGTATAGAAAGAGCCTGATCACCCACCTTCTTGGTAATTGTATGGAAACCACCTGTGCCCGCAGCCCCTTCCTCTAACCTGCTTTTCTGCGACTGTAAAATTCCACTTCAGCTGGGTACTCCCCTCGCCTACCTAAGTCAAGGTATAAAGGAGAATCAGGCCCCTTCCTCGGGCCGAGAGTTTTGAGCGTTAGCGTCTCTCGGTGGCTGGCTAATTAGTAAAGAACTCTTAATTCGGAACTCAGAGTGTGTGAGTTCCTTCTAACTCGCTCTGTTGCCCATTTGTGTTTTTGGGGAGTCAAAGCATTGACTCCCCAGTTACAACATTTGCTTCTCCGCCTTTTGGCTAACATCAAGTGAAGAAAAACATATGTTTTTTAAACTAATGAAAATATGCTCAATGTTCCTCATAGTAAAATAAATACAAATTTGAAATAGCATTTCTTATCTTTAACTGGGACAATTTCTAATTGTTTAACAACAAACTTAAAAAACAAAATAGGTGGCTGGATAAGTAAATTCTTTTTTTTTTTTAGACGAAGTCTGCCTCTGTTACCAGGAGTGCAGTGGTGCGATCTCGGCTCACTGCAACCTCCGCCTTCTGGGTTCAAGTGATTCTTCCGCCTCAGCCTCCCGAGTAGCTGAGACTATAATGTAAATCATGATTATAGGGCTGATCACGAGCTCAAGAGATCGAGATCATCCTGGCCAACATGGTGAAATCCTGTCTCTACTAAAAATACAAAAATAAGCAGGGCCTGGTGGCATGTACCCACAGTCCCAGCTACTTGGGAGGCTGAGGCAGGAGAATCACCTGAACCCGGGAGGCGGAGGTTACAGTGACCTGAGATTGCACCACTGCACTCCAGTCTAATGACAGAGTGAGACCTTGTCTCAAGAAAACAAAATAAAACAAAAACAGGCAATTACATTAAATACCAAAAGAAAAGCTATGTGAGCTTAATTACTGTCTCTGAGGAATGAGAACTAGGAGATAAATATACTACAATTTTACACATTAATCCTTATAGAAGTCTTCGAGGCTTTGAAATACGTACATTTACAACTTTGAAGAAAATTAAAACTAACAAGTAATTGGCCAGACACGGTGGCTCATGTCTGTAATCCCAGCACTTTTGGAGGGTGAGGCGGATGGATCACCTGAGGTCAGGAGTTCGAGATCAGCCTGGCCAACATGATGAAACCCCATCTCTACTAAAAATACAAAAACTTAGCCAGGCGTGGTGGCACGAGCCTGTAATCCCAGCTACTCAGGAGGATGAGACAGGAGAATCGTTTGAACCCGGGAGGCAGAAGTTGCAGTGAGCCGAGATCGCACCACTGCACTCCAGCCTGGGCAAAAAGAATGAAACACCATCTCAAAAAACAAAAAGAAAAAAGAAAAACTAACAAATAATTAAAAGAAATTTGATGTACTAGACCAGGCACAGTGCCTCATTTCGGGAGGCTGAGGCAGGCAGATCGCTTGAAGTCAGGAGTTCAAGACCAGCCTGAGTAACATAGCAAAACCCCATCTCTGCCAAAAATAAAAAATAAATTAGTTTGGTGTGGTTGTGCACACCTGTAGTCCCAGCTGCTCAGGTGGCTGAGGTAAGAGAATGGCTTGAACTGGAAGGTGGAGGTTGTGGTGAGCCAAGATCCTGCCAGTGCACTCCAGCCTGGGTGACAGAGAGAGATCCTGTTGCAAAAAACAAATAAATAAATAAATTTTATGTGGTAATATGAACAATCACTAGGACATATTAAGTGAAAAAAATTAATGGAGAAAAGTGGGTTAAAGGTAGGGTTATCATGGGAAATTACAAAGGTTTAAAATACCTTTTGAGAAATACAAGATTCACTTATAGACTTAGATGCCCGTAAAAAGGGAACTTATTACCAAGAATAGACAATAGATCCTTTTCCATCATTTTAATTTTGTAGTACATAAATGCACTGTTTTTTTTTTTTTTTAGAGATGGGGTTTCACTTTGTTGGTCAGGCTGGTCTCGATCTCCTGACCTCAGGTGATCCACCCGCCTCGGCCTCCCAAAATGCTGGGATTACAGGCGTGAGCCACCGCGCCTGGCCAAATACACTATCATTCAAAGTAAATAATTACATACCAAATAAGTCTAATTTATCTGGGTTTGTGTGTGTGTGCTTTCCAAGTTCTGTGTAAGCAACCTTTGCCCACTAAAAGGTAAAAGATATTCTCCTATGTTTTCTTTGAAAAGCTTTATAGTTTTAGCAATTACATGTGGATATAGTCCACTTTGAATTAATTAACAGAGACCTGGCTGAGCGCGGTGGCTCACAGGTGTAATCTCAGCATTTTGGGAGGCCAAGGTGGATGGGTCACTTGAGGTCAGGAGTTCAAGATCAGCCTAGCCAACATGGTGAAACCCCATCTCTACTAAAAATACAAAAATTAACCAGGTGTGGTAGTGGGAGCCTGTAATCCCAGCTACTGTGTGGCTGAGGCAGGAGAATTGCTTGAACCTGGGAGAAATGAGCTGAGATCACACCAATGCACTCCAGCCTGGGCGGCAGCAAGACTCCATCGCAAAAAAAAAAAAAAAAAAAAAAAGCCTACATACATTGTGCAGTGTTTTCCTGAGTAATGTTTTATAGCTGTCTGTGTAGAAATTTTACACATCATTTTGTTACCAAAGCACCGGGGGTTTGGTCTAGGTCCTGCTGCTCGCTGCTCAGAAAGCCAATTAGCAAGTATTGCCAGGGAAGAAGCTTTGACGGGATGCCGCACCCAAGGAGACCGGAGCTCAGCCTCAAATCCATCTCCCTGACTCACTAAAACTAGAGATGCATACAGCAGGAAAGAAACGTAACAGTGTATAAGAAAACAGGAACTACGGGCCAAGAAGGCATATGATCTGGTGAGTTTCAGTTTTTTGATACTTTTTTTGAGAGGCCTGGAGGTTCTTTCCTGAGGACATAACACATAAAATGAATACAAGTTTTAAAGCTTTAACAGCAGAAGGGTCAATTTCTATGTTTATCCCAACAATTGTCTGTGGGACAGTTGGGCCTGTTTCGCTTTGTTAAATGCTTCCTAAGAGTTTCTATGTGTGATCTTGCTAAATGCATATACAGGTGTTGAATATTTTTATTTTATTTTATTTTATTTTATTTTTTGAGATGGAGTCTTGCTCTGTCACCCAGGCTGGAGTGCAGTGGCATGATCTCTGCACTGCAACCTCTGCCTCCTGGGTTCCAGCAATTCTCCTGCCTCAGCCTCCCTCCCGAGTAGCTGAGACTACAGGCTCATGCCACGATGCCCAGCTAATTTTTGTCTTTTCGGTAGAGTCCGGGTTTCACCATTCTGGTGGGGCTACTCTCGAACTCCTGACCTGGTGATCCACCTGCTTCGGCCTCACAAAGTGCTGGGATTGCAGGCGTGAGCCACCGTGCCTAGCCGAGAGTAGGAGATTTTGTAAATGTTTTTATTATGAAAATATTTGATACACAGAATGTTTGTGACAGATTTATATTTATATACACACAAACATATATATCTGTAGGTAGGATGGATAGATAAGATATAGATAGATGGATGTATGGTTAGAGTAGATTTTCATGAGATAGATACATAGATAGATGATCGATAGATAGATAGTGTAGATAGATTTTCATGAGATAGATACATAGATAGATAGATGATCGATAGATAGATAGATAGATAATGTAGATAGATTTTCATGGAACAAACACAGTTGAACCTTTCACCCACACTAAGCCATGGATTGTCACTGTTACCTCTGAAGCTCCTGTTCACGTCTGTCACTTTATCCCCGCCCCTGGCTTTCTCCTATAGTCCCACGCACATACGTGTTGTGCAGCTATTAATACACTGCCTAGCCTTCTTGGTTTTGAATTTGTAACACGGTATCACACTGCATACCTTTCCACAACTTGCTTCCTCAATGTATTCATTTTCTGGGTTTCTATCACCCTGACATGTGTAGTTCAAGTATGTCCATTTTCACCATTATATAGTGTCTAGTTCATGAATAAACCTCACTTTCTTCATTCATTTTCCCACCAATAGACACTCGGTGACTTGCAGGGCTTTTTGTTTGTTTGGTTTTTGTTTTGTTTTGCTATTATTAAAAATACTCGTGCAGACATTCTTTCATATGACTCCTTGTGCAAAGGGGTAAACATTTTTTTCTACAGCGCATACTAGAACTGTGCATACTCATATTCAATTTACAAGATAATGCAAAATTGATTTCCGAAGTCATCGCGCCCATTCACACTCTCAGCAACCGCCCCAGGGACATCACTGTCCCCTACCCTGGTCATCTTTACCAATGCATTGGGCGCATGATGAGATTTCATTAAATATTAAATTGCCTTTCACTGATTATTATAAATTGAGAATTTTTTTTTTTTTTTTTTGAGATGGAGTCTTGCTCTGTCACCTAGCCTGGAGTGCAGTGGCGTGATCTCAGCTCACTGCAACCTCCAGGGTTCAAGTAATTCTCATGTCTCAGGCTCCCAAGGAGTTGGGACTACAGGTGCCTGCCACCATGCCTGGCTAGTTTTTGTATTTTTAGTAGACACAGGATTTCACCATTTTAGCCAGGATGGTCTTGATCTCCTAACCTCGGGATCCGCCCGCCTCAGCCTCCCAAAGTGCTGGGATTACAGGCATGGGCACCACACCCGGCCAAGAATCTTTTTATATGTAGCCACTGCCCACTTATATTTCCTCTTCTGTAAAGTACTTGTTAGTACCTTTTACAGAATTTTCAAACAGCTTATTTCCTCTACTGTAAAATCTTTTCACATTGTTCCCCATTTTTATTGGTTTACTGGTTTATTATATTTTTTATATATTTTGGATCATAACGTTTCATTAATTTTATGTATTTAAAAAAATTATTTTCCCTGCATATGTATCATATTTTTACCTTCTTTACTGTATCTTTAGATAAAAGGTTTTTAATTTTAATGTAGTCAGATGTATCCACATGGTTTGTGGCTTGTTCATCTTACATGCTGTTTCAGAAATACTTTCCTATTCAAAGGCCATAATGAAATTATTCTATGTTGCCTTTTAAATTTCTGAGTTCGGCTGGACATGGAGGTCGCCTGTAATCCCAACACTGGGAGGCCAAGACAGGTGGATCACCGGAGGTACGGAGTTCATGACCAACCTGACGAACACGGCAAAACCCCGTCTCTACTAAATACAAAAAAATTAGCCTGGCGTGGTTGCATGCCTGTAATCCGAGTTCCTTGGGAGGCTGAGGCAGGAGAATCGCTTGTACCTGGGAGGTAAATATTGCAGTGAGCCGAGATCGCGCCACTGCACTCCAGCCTGGGCAAGAAGAACCAAACTCTGTCTCAAACAACAAAAAAAAATCTGAGTTTTCCTTTTGCATTTAAAACCATTAATGCTTACATCTGTCAACATAAAACGGGAGAGTTCCCTGACCCCCTCAAGGGACACGTGGCAGGATGTGGCTCGTTTATTCGGCCGCTGCTCTAACACTCAACTGGAGGGCGAGTACACAGGTGAGCCAGGACCAGCGCTCTGAGCTCGGGTCCTTCAGCTCTGCCACCTGGGGTCGGCCACAGGGTGAAACAGCTCAGTGAAGAGTCGGTGTGACAGCATTTTTGGACTCCTGCACCTGATGGGTTCTGAATTCCTGTCTAGCTTCTAGGAAGAACCAGGTCACATGGACTTGAAGAATGGTGAATGCAGGGATTTTACTGAATAGTGGAGGTGGCTCTCAGTGGGATGGGGAGGAGAAGGGGGGATGGAGTGGGAAGATGATTTTCCCTGGAGTTCGGGGGGGATAAAGTGGGAAGATGATTTTCCCCTGGAATTTGGCCATCTGCTGGCCAATCTCTTCCTTGACTGCCCCCAGGCAAACTCCTCCCAACATCTCTTCTCTCCTCCTCTGCTGTGCCCTTCTGCTCTGCCATGGTGCCGCTCTTCTGCTCACAGACCCTGGGGGTTTTATGGGTATATGATGAGGGGGTGTGGGCCAGGGTGGTTTTGGAAAAAGCAACATTTGGGTGGGAAAACAGAGATAACTGCTCTCATTTAGGGCTGCAGTTTCCAGGCTTGAAGGTGAGGCCTTTGCTGGATAACAACCTTCTTCCACCCAGTGTTCCTGCCTCCCGTCCATGTCAGGCACGCATGCACACACACTCATGTACGCACATGCACACACACTCATGTACGCACAAACACACACAGAGAAAGCAAGCCAGAGGGAGAAAAAGTAAGGGAGAGAGTAATGTAATGGACCAGTGCATATTACCCCATTCATATGCAGTGTAGTTTCACCACTTATCAAGCGTCCACACATTCATTATGTTGTTTCCAGACAACCTATCAAATTCCTTTGCTCTGTTGGTCTATTCTTGTACTGGTACCACTGTCTTATTTTCCGTGGATTATAATGCATCTTGAGATCTGAGGAAGCATATGTTCCCACCTCATTCCACTTGAAGAGTTTCTCCCGTCTATTCCTGATCTTTATCTGTCATATACATTTTTAAATTAATTTTCTCATTTCCTTTTAACCCTGTTAGAATTTTTTTTTTTTTTTTTTTTGAGATGGAGTGCCACTCTGTTGCCCAGGCTGGAGTGCAGTGGCGTGATCTCGGCTCACTGCAGCCTCCACCACCTGGGTTCAAGTGATTCTCCTGCCTCAGCCTACCAAGTAGCTGGTATTAAAGGCACCTACCACCACACTTGGCTAATTTTTGTATTTTTAGTAGAGACGGGGTTTCACCATCTTGGCCAGGCTGGTCTTGAACTCCTGACCTTGTCATCCACCTCCTTCGGCCTCCCCAAGTGCTGAGATTATAGGTGTGAGCCACCTCGCCCAGCCCCAAGCCTGTTAGATTTTTGTAATTTAATAAACTTTATTTTTTAGACCAGTTTTAGCTTCACAGCGAAACTGATCAGAAAGTACAGAGTTCTCATATACTCTCCGTCCCTACACACACAACCTACCGCACTGCCACCATCCCCCAGCAGACTGACGCATTTGTGACAATCTGAAGACCTACCATGATACATCGTGATTACTCAAATTTCACAGTTTACATTAGGGTTCATTCGTAGTGTTGTACAGTTCCATGGTTTTTAACAAATGTATAATCACACATATCCACCATTATACTATCACACGAAATAGTTTCACTACCATAAAAATCTTCTGTTTTCCACCTAATCATCTCTTTACCCTTTACCTCTGGCAACCACTGAGCTGTTTACCATTTCCATAGATTTGCCTTTTCCAAAGCAATCACTGCAGTGAGCCAAGACTGGAATCATACCGTACATAACCTTTCAGACTGGTTTGTTTCAGTCATTTATATGCATTTAAGACTCCTCCGTGTGTTTTTGTGACTTGATGGCTTATTTCTTTTTAGCACTAAATGATATCTTATTGTCTGGATGTGCCACAGTTTCTTTTCTTTTTTAACCTAATGAACAGCATCTTAGATGCTCCTAAGCTTTGGCAATTACAAATAAAGCTGCTATAAACATTGATGTGTTCGTTTGGGTAAATACCAAGGAGCATAATGGCTGGACTATATATAGTAAAAGAACGTTTAGTTTTCTAGGAAGCCACCAAACTGCCCCTCCACAGTGTCAGTACCGTTTTCTGGGTCCATCCACTCCCAGCACATGAATCAGGGTTCCTGATGCTGCACGGCCTTGTCAGCATTTGTGTTCGGGATGCTCGCCTTTTTATTTGGTGTGTAGTGCTGTCTCGTTTTTTAAAAAATGTGCAATGCTTGATGATACAAGACATTGATAGATTGTCTGCACATCTGCTTATTTACCACAGCCTGTGGCCAAGCGCTCCCCCTTCATGATCCCTTACTGTTTACGTGGGTCTACTGTTGCACTGTAGTATACCCTAATGCTGACTTGCTCTTATTCATCTTTCTTTGCATCAGTCATGATTTGGTACTATGATGAGCCCATAGCCCTGAAACTTCCCAGCTACAAAAAAAGATCAAACGAGAAATCAAACGGAATGAATGAAAGACATGTGATAGGTTTGCGTCTTTCATTCATTCCAGAAACATTATTAGTCATTATTTCTTGAAATATTTTGGCCAGCCGTGGTGGCTCACGCCTGTAATCCCAGCACTTTGGGAGGCTGAGGTGGGGAGATCACCTGAGGTCAGGTGTTCAAGGTCACCCTGGACAACACAGTGAAACACCGTCTCTACTAGAAATACAAAAATTAGCTGGGCATGGTGGCAGGCGCCTGTAATCCCAGCTACTCAGGAGGCTGAGGCAGGAGAATCACTTAAACCTGGGAGGCAGAGGTTGCAGTGAGCCAAAATCGTGCCACTGCCCTCCAGCCTGGGTGACTGAGCAAGACTCCATCTCACAAAAAAAAAAAAAAAGAAAAAAAGAAATATTTTATTCCTTGCATTTTCTCAATAATATTACTCTCAAATTCTGATTATATGTATGTTGGATTTTCTGCAAGTCAAACTTTTCTGTTTTCAGTGTATCGATCTACTTGTGTGATCATCAATATAATTTTTGAAAAGCTCTGTTTACCGACTGTTCTCTCATCTCTAGAAATTTGCTTTCTTTTTACTTCAATTTGCTCTCTTTTTACTTCAATTATTATAATTTATATTTCTAGTAGTTTTGCCCAAACGTGTCTGCTCATCTTCGGTGACGTCTTCATCCTGACTTTTCATCCTATTTCTGCCTTTACTCATTGAAACACATTAGAATGCCCATTTTATATTCTGCATTCCATCCTTCCGGGATCTGATGTCTTTGCAGGTCTCTTTCTGTTGGCAAATGCTCATAAACAACTTCTTCACATGTACCCATGACTTCTCTTTATTACTTACATTAGTTAAAAGTTGTTGCCACTAGCCCTGTGAGGTGACTCTGAGGCCTTGTTTGAAGACTTTTCCTTGAGGGAATATTGACGTTTTGAGGTACCTGGGGATACTCTAGACTCCATGTGCTTTAAATTTAAATTCCTGCTTGCAGTTTTCAGACCATGTAAACAGTGGAAATTCAGACTCCAACCCAGGTGAGAGCCGGTAAAGGGTGTTTTTTAAGCTCCACTCCAGCCAATGCTAACATAGATAACACCAACCTCTGTTCCCTCTGGCTGTATGAAAGAGATGCCCAGTCCGACTGTCCACACTTGAGGAGCAGAGACTTTGTGCTCAGATCCCGCCTCTGCTCCAAGGCAAATATTGGTCCCAAAGTTTCTAGTGCCATCAGGCACTGTCCTGGACTCAAACTGTCTTTGTTACCGGCCTCCTTTGATTTCTCTGTTTTATAGCTAGGAATTTTCAGGATTATTGGCTCATAATAGTACCAAAAAAAAAAAAAAGAGTCAAATATTTGCTTGTCATTGTATGTGTAACTGTACCTGAATTTTGAACCATTCACCTGTCCAATAGATTACAAATAGGAAATTTACATAAAATTTAAAATAAATGTTCTGAACATACTGATACTAGGTTGATCCTGTCATATTGATCCTAGTTTTCTTTTCTTTTTTTTTCTTTTTTTTTTGAGATAGAGTCTCAGTCACCCAGACTGGACTGCCATGGCACAATCTCGGCTCACTGCAAACTCTGCCTCCTGGGTTCAAGTGATTCTCCTACCTCAGCCTCCAAGTGGCTGGGATTACAGGTACAGGCCACCATGCCTGGCTAATTTTTTTGAATTTTTTTTAGTAGAGACAGGGTTTCGCCATGTTGGCCAGGCTGGTCTCGAACCCCTGACCTCGAATGATTTGCCTGCCTTGGCCTCCCAAAGTGCTGGGATTACAGGTGTGAGCCACCGCACCCGCCCCTAGTTTTCATAATAATAGCATTAAGATATATTTAGGTAGATCGTTTTTGTCTTCAGCTTGGTCTCAGTTTCAACGCAAAGAACCTTCTCAACCTGAGAAGCAAAAATGTCTCGTATCTAATACATCTAAGTGTTTCATCTAATTTATTCTGAGCATGGCTCCTCAAGATTGCATAAGGAGATGGGGGTAACGCTTCTTCCTTTGTCCTATCATTTTTAGAAAACAGAACCTACAGGCTTTTTGGTGTTGAAAATGGATTTCAAACAAATAGTTGAAATCATTACTTATGTATAATGAACATGATATAATGTTTACTTTGCAATGTTAGTTACCCAAAACACACACACACACTTTTTTTTTTTTTTTTTTTACTAACATAGGAATACCGTAAGCTCCGGTGTAGACTTTTCTCCAAAGATGTGATTGACGGGGGCGTCTCAGTTCTTCCTGGCTGGCTCCTGGCTGTGGATCCACGCTGATCCTCCACAGCGGCGTCTGGCAGAGTTGTCCACCTTTTCCTTCAGGGCAGATTCTAACACCTGTATTTCAGTGTTTGCTTATACACTAGCTCCGAGCCTACTGCTTTTGTGATTATCGTGTCCGTCCGTGTTTGCACCCACGGTGCTGTGCACCCCTCCAGTGTCCCCCTTTTCTCAGCTGAGCTCTCTAGTCTGCACTGACTCCCAGTTAGTTCTTTTCTCTGTGTGTGATTGGTATTCCTATAGATTTGTAGCAATGATGGGGGCCAGGAGGAGGCGTATTTTAAACCCTTTTGGCTGGAAAATCCTTTCCTGCGTGGAATTCTAGTCTCACTGCAGAGCTCTGTGTTGGGATGGCTCTTCTGCAACACCAAACACATTTTCTCCCCTCGAGCATAGCTCAAAAAATGACTAAATCTAATTGTGGGGTGACCAAATTAAGGTGCAAAAAATAAATAAAGTTTAAATATGTGAACTGGGCAATTTATTTATTATTATTAAACATATTTGTATTCAAGAAACAATTTTTTTTTTTTTTTTTTTGAGATGGAGTTTCGCTCTTGTTGCCAGGCTGGAGTGCAATGGCATGATATTGGTTCACTGCAACCTCCGCCTTCCGGGTTCAAGTGATTCTCCTGCCTCAGTCTCCTGAGTAGCTGTGAAGCAGGAGCAGCGAGAAACCTCTCGAACACGGAACTGAGGAAGGAAGTGGCTTTTTATTCGGCCGGGAGCTGCGGGGGCAACACCCTCATTCACCAAGCTCCCCAAGCAGCAGCTTCTCTCCTGTTTTATAGGCTTACAACACTAAAGGGGAAACTGAGGCGAAACTGTGTCGTTATCCATTGGCTGGACGTCAGACCTTACAATTTTTTGGCTTCACTGATTTGCTAATTCACATGCAGCGCAAAGCGGGAACAGGCAGGGGAGGGGCTTACAGAGACAAGGCAAAGGCAGTGAATTATTAGTTTGCAGAAGTGTTTCCAGGAGGGAGCCTGGGCCGTGCAGACGTGGGTGTGGGACCCAGTGCCAGGCTCCAACTGACAGAGATAGCATTCATTTGAAGCTTTTTTAGGGCTTACAGATAACAGAGATGCTGGGAACGGAAAAGGGAGTCATTTTCTTAGCTCTTTGGTATTTTATTTTATTTTTTCTTTTTCACCCTCCTTCCCATCCTGTGGGGAGGAGGAGGTGGAGGCCAGGAAGCAAAAGGAGGGGAGGGGGGTCTCCCCTCTCAGCTGAGATTAACAGGCATGTGCCACCATGCCCCGCTAATTTTGTATTTTTAGTAGAGACAGGGTTTCTCCATGTTGGTCAGGCTGGTCTCGAACTTCTGACCTCAGGTGATCCGCCCACCTCAGCTTCCCAAAGTGCTGGCATAACAGGTGTGAGCCACTGTGCCCAGGCACAATTTTTGTATTTTTAAGCCCACTATTGAAAACTTCATTATCATGCTCTCAGAAAACAGTACAGTAGGATACACAACATTGTGAAAATTCTAAACTTTTCAGTCTTCACTGCCCTCAGGTCACTTGTTTGTGTTGGAGTGTGTTTTGTTTGGTTTTGTTTTCTGAACTACAGGGAGCATTCCCTTCTGCTCCTGGCATAATGTCTGTCCAACCCCCAGCTCTTTAATGCGATGGCTTCCTGCAGGAACTGCACAGAATGGCAGTCGATGGAAGAACAGCCAGCCAGAAGGAACTAGGGTCAACGCAGAGCTGTCTCAAACAACTCAAGTTTTTCTTTTTTGTTTTTTGAGACGGGGTCTTGCTCTGTAGCCCAGGCTGGAGTACAATAGTGTGATCTCAGCTCACTGCAACCTCTGCCTTCCGGATTCAAGCAGTTCTCCTGCCTCGGCCTCCCAAGTAGCTGGGATTACAGGCGCCCACCACAACACAGGGCTACTAAAAATGAAAAATTAGCACCTGGCCCAATTCATGTTTAAGAGGTGCTTTATGGCCAGGCGCCATGGCCCAGGCCTGTAGTTCCAGCACCTTGGGAGGCGGAGAGGGGCAGATTGCCTGAGGTCAGGAGTTCAAGACCAGCCTGACCAAAATGGTGAAACCCTGTCTCTATTAAAAATACAAAACTTAGCCAGGTGTGGTGGTGCACACCTGTACTCCCAGCTACACGGGAGGCTGAGGCAGGAGAATCACTTGAACCCGGGAGGCCGAGGTTGCAGTAAGCTGAGATAGCGCCACTGCACTCCAGCCTGGTGACAGTGAGACTCCGTATCAAAAAACAAACAAGACCATTCCATACACACGTCTGAGCACAGATTAAAACAAGAACACTGTGCGAACCATAAAACTGCCTCAACATCCCATTCTTCCACTAACGTGAACAAATGCATCTGTGAGGATTACAGCTTAAGCCCTCCTGTCTTCCTCCTGCCCCCTAGATAAAAATTATTAGGATGCTTTATCGCAGAATCTCCATTTTCTGACAGCACCAGAGAAAAACCGTGTTTCACTGATGACTCACTCAAAATCCCCTAGCAGAACCTAGAGCCCCTCACAAGCCCATTCTGTCACGCTTTCCCTGAGACATCCCATGGGTCCCCGCAGTGTGCTTTCCCTGAGACATCCCATGTGTCCCCGCAGTGTGGTTTCCCTGAGACATCCCATGGGTCCCCGCAGTGTGGTTTCCCTGAGACATCCCATGTGTCCCCGCAGTGTGGTTTCCCTGAGACGTCCCATGGGTCCCCGCAGTGTGCTTTCCCTGAGACATCCCATGGGTCCCCGCAGTGTGGTTTCCCTGAGACATCCCATGTATCCCCGCAGTGTGGTTTCCCTGAGACATCCCATGGGTCCCCGCAGTGTGGTTTCCCTGAGACATCCCATGGGTCCCCGCAGTGTGGTTTCCCTGAGACATCCCATGGGTCCCCGAAGTGTGGTTTCCTTGTTGCCACCGGTACCCATAATCCCAGTTTGTTCAATTACGGGTGTTCAACTAATGGCCTTTGGCTGGGAGAATTAACAGCAGTCCTTTGTTCAGTCTCTGTCATGAGGGCTGTGGGGACTTCCTTATAAACTTGCCAAAGAAGCAAGCACACCTTTAGAGGAGACTGCGGTGTAGTTTCACCCAAGTTAAGACTACTCATTCTGTTAGAACACCTTTGGTCCAGGCCTGGCACAGTGGCACATGCCTGTAATCCCAAAACTTTGGGAGCCCGAGGCAGGTGGATCACTTGAGGTCAGGAGTTCGAGACTAGCCTGAACAACATGGTGAAACCCCATCTCTACTAAAAATACGAAAACTAGCGGGGCTTGGTGGCCCATATCTCTAGTCCCAGCTACTCAGGAGGCTGAGGCAGAAGAATCGCTTGAACCCAGGAGGCAGAGGTTGCAGTGAGCCGAGATCGTGCCATTGCATTCCAGCCTGGGCAATAAGAGTGAAACTCCATCTCACAAAAAAAAAAAAAAGAGAGAGAGAGAGAGAACTTTAGTCCTACCATTTGTGAATGAATGGTCACAGTGACACTCTGCTAAGGAACATTTTACTCTCTTCAGCACATCTGACAGGAGTTACCCAAGATCACGAATACATACCTCTGTTAATCCCACTCAAAATCTGCACCATTTCTCACCTTGTCTCCATCAATGGGGAGATTTTCAGCACATCTCTCCAAACAATAAAATTGAATATACTAGAATTATTCTTACAATAAGATTACTGTCAAATGTTGAATATTGATCAAATCTCACTGTAATTTTCACCAATCCATGGAGTTACCGTTATTCTAATATTGTTCACGTGCTTATTATTCAAAGCCAGTCACCCCCCAAGGCAGTGTTAATATTATTTGAGAAGCACAGATAAAGGTTTCCCAACTGAAAAATCTCCTTCCCCCTAGGCTGCCACTAGGGAAAGCAAGAAATTAACATTTATTGAGTTTCCTCTAAAAGTGAAGCATGCTCATAAAAATTTATCTCATTTAATCCTCACACATGCGGCAAGATGGGTACTATTCAAATTTTGACATGGAAGAAGCTAAAGGCTGTGGTTTTCTCTGCAAAGAAGGGACTTAGTCTTGTATCTGTTAACACCTTCAGGAGGTCAGTGGTAGACCCATTGCAGATACTGAGTGAAAGGTCAGTTGAATAAATGAGGCTTGAAAAGGTTAAGAAAATGGTCTGAAATCCACCACTTTCTAAAAAGCAAAATAAAGATTCAAACTTCACTCTTAATGCAAACACCTAGCATTTATTAAGAGCCTAAGTTATGCCAGATGCTAGAGACTGTGCTATTTGACAATTAAACCTACATTTTGGTATAACTATTAACATGGTAAAGAAATGAAATATTTGTAGATAACGAACACTTTAATCAGTACCTAGTAAACAGTAGGCATATATTCATACTAATTTCCCTTTTTCTAATTAAATAGGTACATGTTGGGTTTTTCTGGAGCCATTTTTCTCTTTGACCATCAAGATCATGAAAGTCACTGATAGTCAATATTGCAAGATTGTCACAGACTGGCAGATTCTTCCACTGCCCCCCCAAAAAAGCCAATGAGAGTGGAAGGTATTTAATTCATTTATTTATTTTTGAGATAAAGTCTCACTCTGTCACCCAGGCTGGAGTACAGTGGTGTAATCATGGCTTACCGCAGCCTTGAACTCATACCTTGGCCTCCCAAATATCTGGAACTACAGGCATTCACCACCACACCCAGCTAATTTTTTAAATTATTATTATTACATTTTTTTGAGATGGAGTATTGCTCTGTCACCCAGGCTGGCGTGCAGTGGAATGATCTTGGCTCACTGCAACCGCCACCTCCTGGTTCAAGCAATTTCTCCTGCCTCAGCCTCCCAAGTAGCTGGGTCTACAGGCACACCCACCACACCTAGCTAATTTTTTTGTATTTTTAATAGAGACAGGAATTTACCATGTTGGCCAGACTGGCCTCAAAGTCCTGACCTCAAGTGATCCACCCACCTTGGCCTCCCAAAGTGCTGGGATTACAGGCGTGAGCCACTGCGCGAGGCCTCCAGGTAACTTTCAAAAATTTTTTGTAGAAACGAGATCTCACTATGTTGCCTGGACTGGTCTCCAGTTCTTGGGCTCAAGCGATGCTCCTGCCTCAGCCTCCTAAAGCGCTGAGGTTACAGGCATGGGTCACCCATGCTGGGTCCAAGAACAACAGTTACTGTGGCAAAGAAAGAGTTTAATGATCTCTCAGCAATGGCAGGCCGCTGTTTCATGCTTCCTTGTCCTTAGTGAAGCTAAATCCCCTACCATAGTTCTAATCTGGTTTTATGAATGTACCTTTAATCTCCAGACAAGAGGGGGGATCGGTTTCCCTGGACTCCAACTTTAACTATAACTACATTCCTCTCATAGTTATATTGGCCTCTATGCTCTAATAAGCAAAACAAAAACAAGTTAGCAGGTGAGGTTAAAAGCAAGATTAAGTTGGTTATGTTAGAATTCTCTCATTATTTTTAATTCTGCAAGGGTGGTTTTAGGATTAATTGGCATAGAAGTGTCTTCTTGGCTTGAATGTTCAACAGGATTTTCTGAGGCTATATTCTAGAATAAAAATGTGTGTGTGGCCTGGGCGGGGTGGCTCACGCCTCGGGCAGATCACCTAACGTTGGGAGTTGGAGACCAGCCTGTCCAAAATGGAGAAACCCCATCTCTACTAAAAATACAAAATTAGCCAGGTGTGGTGGCACATGTCTATAATCCCAGCTACTCTGGAGGCTGAGGCAGGA
>CAUYUD010157842.1:0-38873 GCA_963575295.1 Alouatta caraya
TGCCCGGCTAATTTTTGTATTTTTAGTAGAGACGGGGTTTCACCATGTTGACCAGAATGGTCTCGATCTCTTGACCTTGTGATCCACCCGCCTCGGCCTCCCAAAGTGCTGGGATTACAGGCGTGAGCCACCGCGCCCGGCTACATGTATTTTTATATGTTTATATATGGATGATTGAAAAACAAATTGTTAAGAGTAGTTACCTAGGAGAAAGAGTATTTACAGTTGGAAGGTGGAGAGACTATAGGTTCTACTTCAAGCACTTTAGTAATGTTTAAATAGTTTAATAGGTACTTGTTAAGTAAGTTAATTGACTAAAGTAGTACAAATTGTAAAGAAAGAAAGGCAAGTGCAAAATCATTTTGTGGTACAGGAAAACAGTCAAGGCTCAAAATGTCTATTTTGAGTGAATTATTAGCATCTTCAAACATCAATTTACTAATTTATAATGTGAGAAGATTGGATTAAGTGATATATAATCTCTTTAAAATTATCGTAAGGCAGTGAGTTTTCTGTTCTTGGAAATGTACAGCCAAATACAGTAGAAAAGAATCATATTTGTGAAAGACATTGGATAAATAAAGAGCTTTCTAACAATGTTCTCAAGATAATGGCTATAGGAACGGCAGTGGAAACATAGAATTGTTCCAAGAACAGGGCTTGGTTATCAATCCCAGGTCTGCCAATGATTTTCTGCATGACTTTGGGCAAGACAATTTCAGCATTTGGGTTAGATTACATCTGTAAAGCAGGAGTTCCCAAACTTGGCATTAGAATCAGTCCAAGATTTAAAAAAAATACACATTCCATCAATCCAACAGAAATGTCAACAAAACACACTATAAGAATTTGACAGCAGCAGTACTTGTAATAACTCCAAACTGGAAACAACCTCAATGTCCACCAATGAATAAAGAATAGAATAAATAAAGAAGTGTTGGCGGGTGTTGTGGTTGGATACTACAGAGTGGGGTTCACCAAACTTTGTTCTGTAAAGGGCCAGATAGTAACTTTGCCAGCCATGTAATCTTTGTGGCAACTAAACTCTGCCATTGCAGTGTGAAAGCAGCTGTAGATAATACTGAGACAAATTAGCCTGGCAGTGTTTCAATAAACTTTATTTATAAAATGGGAGATTGACCCCTTACTCTATAGCAATGAAAACAAACTAGAACTACCTGCAATAACATGGATGAATTTCACAAGCATACTATTGAGTGAGAGAAGCCACGTACAAAAGAATACATGCTGTGTGATTCCATTTATCTAAAATTTCAGAATTGGCAAACATAAGCTGTGATACTAAAAGTCAGAATAGAGTGGTTATCTTGGGAGAGTGGTGCCTATTAGGGGGCCCAGAGGGTGTCTTCTGGGCTGGATTGCTTTGTTATTTAATGTGAGACTGTGTTCACTTTGTGAAAATTAATCTGTATACTTATAGGGCTTGCACATTTTTTTTCCTGATGTAAGATTTACTTCAATGAAAAGGTTACCATAAAAAAACATAAATATTTCAGTGTCTCACTCTGTAGAATCCGAGTTGTTGGCCAGGGGTGTGGCTTGAGGATCTGTCCTAAGCCTGCCTTGAAGAGGTAAAGTGAGCTAATTAAGGTCATGTTATTGGCACAGCTGAGACAGAGAGCAGACTCTTACAGTGTTGGGCATGGGGCGAGTCAGCCCTGCAGAAAGAGAGGACGCAGCATCTGCCCTTGAGAACGGACCGGGAAACAGCTAAAAGAAGTCAAGGTCACATTCCAGACTTCAGCCTACAATCATATTTGCTCTGTCACCTGGATATTCTCACTGACTTCTGCCACCTGGGCAGCACCCAGTTCAGAACTTCGCAGATGGCTAGAATTGCTGGGGAGCTGCCAGAGGGCTTTCAGAACTCAGCATGAGTGCAGGGAGTGCAGCAGCCAACTCTCCAAGGGGACGGCCTTGGCAGACTTTCCAGCCCTCTGCTCTCTTATAGGAAGGCATTGCAATGTAGCAGACACAGTCTGAAGTGGGGTTTCAAACAGACACAACTTCACATTCTGGTTTTGAAACTTGCTGGCAAATTAGTGAATTTTACTCAACCCCAATTTTTCTCATCTGTAAAACAGCCATAAAATCAACCCCCACTGCATCTTCCTCATCCCTCCCACAGACAAAGGAATTTTTTCTTTTTTTTCATTCAGTCTTCATCGAGCTAACATTTATATGCCAAGCACCACTAAGTCTTTTGCAAAGATTGTCTCATATAATTCTTGTCAGTAAAGAAGTTTCATTTATGATCCTCATTTTATAGTGAAGACACAAGGAATCTGTTGACTTTAAAATGACCTGTCGAAAGTCACACAGGTAAGAGGTGGAACCAATTTCCTACTGAAGTAGTGTGCCTGGGAGCCTGAGCTGCTAACCACTGCTTGCGACGATGACTGTACCTGGCAGTTGTCATCCTGTCTGGCCCATGGATGAAATTTAATAGAAGTTAATTCTGCATTTCCTCTTTCCTTAAAGAGCAATGAATTGGAGCTGAGGCCTGGCAGTCAGAAAGCCAAGATTCTAGTGGGCTGGTAAATCACTTCTATTTCCTTGCAGCATAATGAAAGCATTGGATCAGATGACTCTCCTTAAGCATTTCTTCTGGGCTGAATGAATTCGTACTCCTCTCTACAGGTCTGAATGTTTGCTCTAAACAGAAAATAAGTTAGTTTTTCCCTAAAATTTTATGAAAAATTTGTACTTGTTTACATAATCTGAGTTGTTTTGATATTTCAAACATAGATATTATGTATGACCTAAACCTTTCTCCATGTACTCACTCACACTCACCTCAGCCCATCTCACAGTCTTATTTGTTGCCTTTACTCCAGGCACACCTAACTCATGGCTGCACATTCCCAAGGGCACCCTAGAAGCCTCACTCTCTTGGTTTGAAAAGCAGAGGTGGTCTGGGCGCGATGGCTTATGCCTGTAATCCCAGCACTTTGGGAGGCGGAGGTGGGCAGATCGCAAGGTCAGGAGTTCGAGATCAGCCTCGCCAGTGTGGTGAAACCCTATTTCTACTAAAAATACAAAAATTAGCCAGGCATGGTGGCAGGTGCCTGTAGTCCCATCTACTTGGGAGGCTGAAGCAGGAGAATCACCTGAACACAGGAGGCGGAGGTTGAAGCAGTGAGCCGAGACTGCACCACTGCACTCCAGCCTAGGGGAAAGAGAAAGACTCCGTGTCAAAAAAAAAAGAAAAAGAAAAAGAAAAACAGAGGTGTCAGTTGGTTTCATCAGATCTCTGTACCTACACAATTCTATTACTCTATTAACCTATCTGATGTGGAGATTTATGACATAGATGTTCTCCCCAGACCCGACCATGAACTTCCCAAACTCATCCAGAACTGAAACACCTATTCCCTTAAAACAATCCAAGCTCTTCTGGTATCTTGCCAACTTGGCAGATAATACTGGATTTTCTACAAATTGAAAAGTGATGATGGTGATGTGTTTTTGGTGAGGACGCTGAAAAAATATGACCTCTTCTTTATACGAGATGATTTCTTATAAAGGCAAATGAAAATTTTGTATCAGAGTTGGAAACCACTGGACCATCAAGTACACTTGAAGGGCAAGAAAGATACATTTACAGAATAAACTAAGGATTGTTTTTATATTATATATTTCTCTGTCATCTGCCCACACCTGAAACCTAATGAATAGTCAAGGGAGAATTAAATTTGTTCAAGTCATTTCGAAGAGTAAAAGGAAAAGTTAATTTTAATAAGCCAGTATTTTTCTCTTGACCCAAAGATTAGAATAATCTAATTTTGGAATAATGTTTAAAATAAATTGTTATAATATATGGAATGTTGATTGCAGCATTATATTTTTAAAACAAACCATTACAAAAACACTGTTAATTTTGGAATGCACAGGAGCCAGCAGGGTTGAAAGATTTAATGTTTCAGTAATAGGAGTTTGGAATTCCAAAATGCAGAGAAATTGTCACTTGTATTGTTCTGCTTAGTTTGGTTTTATTTCAGGAAGTTAGGAGACACTGGGCCCGACAGCATAGATGACAAAACATGATGGGAATGCTTCCTATCTACGGGACAGGAAACGCTCTCAGACCCTGCACGTAATTCTCTTGCAAAGTGTGCTCTTTGTTTTTGGGACATCCATTTGTTTCTTTGTGCTGAATTCTATGTATTGTGTACAGATGAGACAAAGAGCAAACGGCAGTTACAGGACAGTATATGACTTCTAAAGAAATTGCTCTTCCGTTATCAAGGAACAAATGAAGAGGTTTACTGATTTATGAGGAGACATTTATGAGGAGACTGAAGGACTTGCTAGAGCAGCCTGATAAAGGATCTCATAATGAAATGTTTCAGGTCACACGCATGCATGCACGTACGTATATACACATATATGATCGCTTTTCAAGTGATTTCAGATTTTTAAAATGCAATCACTAAAGATCAATTCTAACAATTCATACATTTTGAATTTGTATCCTCTGAGCTCTTACCATTTTGGTCATGCAGACCTTGGGAATTAAAAATCTAGAATATTTTTCTTCATCATTTGACACTGATTCATCCTGGTTTTTCTGTTTGTTTGTCTGCTGTTGTTTTTCAGGGAGAAAGGGGGTCACAGGGTCTCACTCTGCCACCCAGGCTAGTGTGCAGTGATGCATGATGATAGCTTCCTGTAACCTCAAACTCCTGGGCTCAAGTGATCCTCCCACCTCAGCCTCCTGAGTATTTGAGACTACAGGCGCGGACCACCACACCTGACTAATTTTTAAATTATTTTAGAGACAGGGTCTCACTATGTTGCACAGGCTTGTCCCCCTGCCTCGGCCTCCCAAAGTGCTAGGACTACAGCCAGGAACCACTGCACTGGGCCATGACTCATCCTGTCTTTGAATCTGCCCACTTGGAAGTGTTATGTAAATTTTTCCATAAAGATTGGAATTGGCTTTGGTTCAACTATCAGATTCTTCACAGTGCCCCAGAGGTATGCTCCAAAAAAAAAAAAATGCCAGGGTAGGAAAGTATTTGAAAATTATTGAATGATGCTTGCTTAAACTTGCAAATTTACACTGGCTGGGAGCACAAAATCCTTCTCCTACAAGTACTTGTGATGAATTTGTTGCAATATTATTTCAAGCTCAACTAGAGAACTGCAATAGAATGATACATTTCATTTCATTTGCTATACAACCAGTTTTTATTACAAAAATCTTGTTACTTTAGTTTCATTTTTAAGACAAATATTTAGCCCCTGGTTGAGGGAGTAGAGTGTCAGCCCTCAGTATTTGAAAAGGGAATTGCCCATTGGCGGGGCCATGCTCCCTCCGAAGCCTGTAGGAGAGGAGCCTTGCTGGTCTCCTTCACCTTGTGGTAGCCCCAGGCATTCCTTGGTTTCCAGCAGCAAAACTTCAGCCTCTGCCTCTCGGTTACATGGACATCTTCTCTGTGTATCTGTGTCTTCAGACGGTGTCCTCTCTGTGTGTTATTTTCTCTTCTACTTCTTTTTTATTTCTCCTCTACTTCCCTGTAAGGGCAGCTGTCTTTGGGAATTAAGGATACACCTTATTCCTTGCGACCCCAACAATTACGTCTGCAACAACCCCATTCGAAATAATGTCACATTCTGATGTACTGTGGATCAGAACATCAACATATCTTTTGGGAGGCACAATTCAACTCGTAAGACCTGCCAAACACCGCTCTAGGTGCCAGATTACAGAACAAATAAAACAGAGTTGGTGCTTTGCAACTACAAGGAGGTTGACACTAAACAAACAAAAACCAAGAGTATCAGTTCATGATAAGTGCTATGTAGACAATTATAGGGCACCTTAAACTTAGATCGGGTGCTACAGAGACAATTATATAATAGGGCTCCTACTTTGAACGATCACGCTAAGGTGACCCTTTAAGCTGAGATCCCAAGACAAGAGGAAGGCAGCCATGCAAAACTAAGAAAAAGAAGACTCAAGGCTAAGGAAACCAAAGCCCCAGGAGGAAAAGAACTGCCCCATCCCATTGCTCACAGCAAAATCTGTCAGCAAGAAGGGCTTCCTTTTTTTCCTTGAATTTATGTATGACTTCACATATGATCTGCTAAAGTTTGAGCTCCTGGTAGGTAATTTTCCATAAAGTTATGGACAGATGGAATAGCAACCCAAGGAACAGAACTTTTCATGCTCTAAAAAAAGTATTCATCTTTAGTTTGAAGGTGGCATATTGTTTTATGGACTGTGAGGCAATTTTTATAGTTTGGCAGCCATTTTCTAAATATAAACTGAAATATCATGGCAAGGAATTGTAGAAAATAGAGAAACTATTAGTGACTAGTTAAGTCCTCCTCATGTCTTCTTAAGCGATATCAGATCTGGTTTGCATCTACTCATTCATGAAAGACATTAGTTTCATTTATAAGATAATCATCTCAAATTTATCTTAAATCAGATAAATTTAAAGAAATAAATAGGGCCTGGCATGATGGCTCACACTTGTAATCCCAGCACTTTGGGAGGCCTAGGTGGGCAGATCATTTGAGGCCAGGAGTTCAAGACCAGCCTGGCCAATATGGTGAAAACCAGCCTCTACTAAAAATACAAAAATTAGCCGGGTATGGTGGCAGGCACCTGTAATCCCAGCTACTCAAGAGGCTGAGGCAGGAGACTTGCTTGAACCCAGGAGGCAGAGGTTGCAGTGAGCTCAGACTGTGCCACTGTACTCTAGCCTGGGTGACAGAGCAAGACTCCATCTCAAAAAAAAAAAAAAAAAAAAAGGAAAAAAAATGGGAATACTGAAATAATTATAAGAATATAATTAATGTAATATGAACAAAAAATTAACAGAAATAATGTAGGAATAGCCATCATTTATGTGACTATATGTCACAGAAACCACATTTTCCCAAGAACGTTTGTCCCTTTTAAAATTCTATAGATCCTATAGTATAGGACATAGTGATCTAAAGCTGGGATCTAAGTGGTTTCATCTCAAGGAAAATTAAAGCATTGCATGGCAATAAGAACAGCAGAGAAAATTTAAGGGCCAAGATCTTTCGTACTTTTTCTATGTCAAGTTTGGGTTTGCATTTTTAAAACTCTTAGAAAGACGAACAGTAAAAATAGGGCATCTTTTTCCATCTCTGTTGTTTGCAGATATAAGCATATTTTACTTACTGAATTATTAACTTTTCCATATGCCTGTCAATTTTTTTAAGAAGACCGAGAACTTCTAAAATAACATGTCAGAATCTGTGATTCAGAGGCAGAGCAAATGCATTCAGCTCTCAGAATAACCTCAGCGCTGACCCAATTGAGTCTTAAATGAGAAGCTTTCTAAGAATATGGTTGTTTCACAGTAACTTTCTATGTATTCCCTTAAACAAAATTTAACAAGGGCCACAACTTCTCAAGATATTCAAAATTGAACACTGCTCATCCTTTCATCCATTTTAGGGGAAAATCAAGTTACAAATCCTTAAAAATTAAGCAAATAAGCAGAAACCTTCCTGTGCAATAAGCATTTCAAGATACTTGCAGGAGGGTCATGCCTTTCTATTGAGTTACATTTCAAATAATTGCATTAGGAAAAAAAGGTGCTAGGAGATTAAACATAAACTGTATTCCACTCAATACCTTTGGGGCAAGCTATACTGCCCTAAACACACTAGACCCGTGTACATTCATCTGTAGAATGTGAAATTTCTTCCACTCTCCGTATCCCCAGAACACTCACCTGTGGTTCTTGGAGGCATTAGACTCAGATGTGGGGCGTCCATTGTTCTGGCCGAGTGTGGACACCATGGAGACTGTTGCTCTTGAGCCCTTTCTATCAGGGCAGCCATAGAGGAGGTCAGTTTTTATTCAGTTGGATTTTCCATTGTTTCTTAAAGGCCCACAGTTACAATATCACAGGCCAGAGTGAGATGTTGTTTCCTTGGAAGAGCTAGCAAATGAGCTATGAATGCCTTATTGACATTAGCTAACCAAATAATTAACAAAGGCAGGTAGAGTTGAAACTCACATATAAATAAGTCACTTGGGATGTACATTGTGGTTGCTGAGAATGAAGATTATTATATGGCTTACTCCAGTGAAAGGATATATTTGTGAACATAATTTCAGAGACCTTTCTTCTAAACCAACTAATAGAAAAGCTAATTGTCTTCTTCTGCTTTTTACATCACAATTAAAAAGAGACCCCATTCCTTTGGTTCTAGAAGTATGTTACAGGAACAAGAGCGAGCATCTGTTGGCTTTCTGCTTGGCATTGGTATTCATTTTGTGTCTCTCAAGCTTGGCATGTGAGTAAGTTACTGAAGATGGAGTGTGTTATAGAAAGAAAAAAAACACTTGAGTTTGAAGCTGCAGCTTCAAGGAACAAAACAAATGTCAGCATAGAAAAAAAATAGCAAGTTACTCAGTGTCAACTGAATCTGCTACTTTAGGGGGAAACACCTTGAATGAGGTGATGGACACTTTCTTCACATAAGAGCTACAGCACCCTGGCAAGGTACCTGAGTGAACCAGGCAGTAGTGAGGGAATATTTTTCTCCTGAAGCCTTTTGTCGCACCACTCTGACTTGCTACCACGGCTGCCTGGACACGCTGACTCCAGTGAGTTCCGGGAATCAGTATGGACTGAAAATATAAAGAAAGGAAAACACTTCACAGATGTGGGTTATTTCAGAAAATCAAAAAAAGAAAAAAAGGAGAAGATTGGGAGTCCTAGGCAAAGCATTAATATTATGAGTCAGACATACCTGCAGTTCCCAGATGCTTTGCAGATTCATTTTGTGCCATGTAGCACACATCTTCTTCCTGTTTCACTCTTGCAGATTCTCCTCTTGATCCTCCTCCCTCCCACTTGGAAATTACTTCTGCTGGATTCTAACGCTTTTTTTTTTTTTTTTGAGGTGGAGTCCCGCGCTGTTGCCAAGGCTGGAGTGCAGTGGCGTGATCTCAGCTACTGCAGCTTCCACCTCCCAGGTTCAAGTAATTCTCCTGCCTCAGTCCCTGAGTAGCTGGGATTACAGGGGGCCACCACCACACCTGGCTAATTTTTGCATTTTTAGTAGAGATGGGATTTCACCATGTTGGCCAGGCTGGTCTCAAACTCCTGACCTAAAGTGGTCTGCCTTGGTCTCTCAAAATGCTGGGATTACAGGCGTGAGCTACCATGCCAAGCCTAAAGCTTTGATTCTAAAGAAGTCTGCTCTGGCTTGGGCAGATTGGCTTGATCATAATGGTTCCCTAGACATGGACTAAACAAAGTAAATAAGATGTATCTGGTGTAAGCAACCTTTCAGCGAAGGGACTAATTAGGGGTGAATGGGTCCTACATTCTTTACATCAGAGCTCTACTTGGTTCAAATTTACCAAATGGTTGTCTACCTCTTTATTATATTTAACTTCAGAAAACCAGCCATACATCTATAGTTCAGAGAAAGACAAACAGTAAAAGAAAAGTAATCCAAGTGTCAGTTGCAGAGAATAGGTATGGGAAGGAGGGTCTGCTTTACATCGTCATTCTGAAACTCTAGATTTTTTTTTCTCATGTAGGAGTCAGCACACTACAGCTCACAGGTCAAATCTAGCCAGATTTTGGAAAAGAAGAAAGGTTTTGTACATTTTTTTTTAGGATGGAGTCTCCATCTGGCCAGGCTGGTCTCAAACTCCTGACCTCAAGCGATCTGTCTGCCTTGGTCTCTCAGAATGCTGGGATTGCAGGCACGAGCAATCTTGGCTCACTGCAACCTCCACCTCCTGGGTTCAAGCGAGTCTCCTGCCTCAGCCTCCCAAATAGCTGGGACTACAGGCACTTGCCATGACACCCAGCTAATTTTTGTATTTTTAGTAGAGATGGGATTTCACCATATTGGCCAGGATGGTCTCCATCTCCTGACCTCGTGATCTGCCCACCTCGGATTCGCAAAGTGCTGGGATGACAGGTGTTAGCCACTGTGCCCAGCTGGTTTTGCACATTTTTAAAGGAAAGAAGCTGAAGGAGAAAGAAGAGGATGAGGGGGATAAGAAACAGAGACTTTCTACAGTCTACAAAGCTTAAAATGCTTATTATCTGACCCTTTACAGGAAAAGTTTGCTGACCTCTCATATGACTCAGCAAATCTCTAGGGCTCTGAAGCACTTCGCTGGGTCTCCAGTAAGCAACACTTAGGAGAGCAGAAAAAGTGTTTGAAGGATTTCATGGGAAGTGTTAGAACCAGGCTTCCACAAGGCATATGCTTCTGGTAGATAGAACTCAATCACATCTACCTGCAAGGGAAGACAGAAAATAAAGTCAAGCTCTCTGCCTAGGAGGGAAAGGCATCTGGTTGGTGAAAATGCAGTTGTTACAGGGCACACAAGGTTAACCGCTAGGAGAATTAAATTGGCAGTTGTTGAGAGCTCAAGAAAGACAGCCAGAGCATGTCAGACAAAGGTTATTGAGGTGGCTTCCCAGAAAAGGTCAAACTAGGATGGTCGGTCAGCAAGAGGGTGGGAAATTCAGGTACATGGAATGAGATAATCACAGCACAAACATGGGAAATGTAAGGCTTGCACAGCGAATCACATCTAACAAGGGAAAAGGTCCCACTGGGAAGTTCTGGGACATCATCTGCCTAGAGAGACAGATTGGGTTTCAGATGGTAAAAGGCCTTGAGTGTCAGTTCACATATATGGATGTCAACTTAAAAAAAATAGTCCAACCAAGAACTTTTTCTGATTTTTATTTTATCTTATTTATTTTTTACTCTTTGGCAGCATTGCCTATGGATCTGGAGACTCTGCATCTTGGGTTTCTTCACAGGTGTCTCTGGATAAAGGCTACCCTCAGAAGATAGGGATACTTGGATTTCAAGAAAAGAAATAAAATTTGACTCTTTTTTGAGAAAACGAACTTATAAATCATACATTTAAAGAACTGGATGACAACATTTATAATTGGTATAAAGAATAATAATAAAATGAATATCCAGGCTCCTACCGTGGCATTACGTAACAAAACACTGCCAGTAATTGACACCTCTGTGCCCTGTTTGATCACATCTCCTTGTCCCCACCAGGAGAAATTAAATCCTTTAATTTATGGTATGTGTTCCTTGTTTTTCTTTATAGCTTTACTACCTTTATATGGATTCCTGGCAATATGCTGTTTAATTTTACCTGCTTTGGCCTTTCTGTAGGTGGTACTATATTATACATATTCTTCTGTCATGTGTTTTTTGTCCTGTGTTATGTTTTTGAGATTCATTCAAGTTGCTGCTCGTAGCTAGTAGCTAATTTGTTTATACAGTATTCTGCTATATGTTATCCCACTCTTGATAACCATGTCTCTTTCTTTTTAAATTGGAAAAAAATATATCTCTTTAAAGACGTCAAAATAAATACTAAACAGTCAAAAACAAAACAAAACAAAACAAAAAAAAACAGGAAATAAGATGCCTGTGCAGAATGCATTGCTTGTGTCTGCAGACTATTTCAAAGTCAGGGTATCTCTCCTTGGAACTCCCTGTTCTAATAGGAGTATAGAGCTTGGCTTATCATGTTCCATTTGATTTGCTATGACATTTGTCTGTACTCTTTTTTGGTGGTTTGTTTTTTCAAATCACCAGTCCTTGCATGTGATTGAAGGGTTTTAGTTGCTTTAGAGACTGCCCTGTCCCCTTGCCTTCACCCTGCCAGTTACAACATTCAGGGCACTTTTGTACTAACAGGTCTCAGATTTCCATTTCAGGACATTTGGGCATGGACCTTCCTAGGAGAGTTTCCTCACATACTCCAGCTGTCGACAACAAGACTTGACTTTTGTAATCCAATTATTCTGAACATAATGTAAGTCTGACAGTGATAATTCTGTGTATTCATCTTCCTTGTTAGGCTTTTGTTCTTGAGTCTACTCGTGGCTCAATTTTGTAAATGAAGAAAGCATTTTCTCTTTCATGTCTTAAGCCTGGCTGAGAGAACTTTCTCAGCTTCTGTTGACACATCCATTCAACCATCCACCTAAGAAAGCTTGGAGATCCTGGCACAGCACCACAGAACATCAGTGCACAGTCCCATGTGAAAACCTCAACTGTTCAAGCCTCACTATCTCATACAGTTTTCATGAGTATTAACAACTATTTCATTCCTTCCTACAGAAAAGAAAACAAGAAAATTTGTCCAAGAGTAGTAAAACATTTTCTTTTCAAACATGTCTTTAAGTTTCTTTTCCTTTTTGTTGTATATTTCACAGGCAGGTTTCAATTCTGAGTAATTAGCATACGTTTGCCTCTTGAGAACAACGTGAGTTGCAAAAACTCCTTTTTAAGTTTCTCTGCTTAAAGCAATCAACTCTATAAATTATACATCTCTTACTTACTTGATACGCATTTTCTAATAGGTAGTCTAAAGCCATCGCATATGAATACTTATTTCCACATTAAAGGTGGAAAAACTCTAAAAAACTTTTTTTTTTTTTTTTTGCCTAGAGGCAGATATTCTTCATTTGAAAAGCCTGTTTATTCCTGGTGGAAAGTTTTATTTCTATCTTCAGAAACATCATTTTAAATTTGTGTAATCAGTTCAGCAAACTGCTTCTTAAAGTGATAAATAAATATCAAATTAAACTTGCAATTAAAATTTACTAAAAATATAGGTTGCTATAATTTTGTTGGTGATAGAAGTACAGAAGTAGAAATGATTAATGATGATTACTAATTATGCAGCTGTGTTCAGAGCACACAAGTCTATGGGGCTATAGCTTTTTAGCTAAATAAAAATGTTATTCTAGGAAAAACCTTTGTATATCATATCTAAATGCAACTCATTTCCAGTCAGAACTTAAACACTACCATCAGCGCATAATGCTTAGCTTGACAAAGAGATCCAGAAAATTAGAATGCTAGAATAAACATCTCATATCCTCTTTTGCTTATTATTGTCTTTTTGTTGACTGTTAGAGTTGCTAAGAAAAATGCCATCAATGTGAGAAATTATCTGATATTCATAATAGTGAAGACAAGAATATCTTGTTAAAATTCTGGCTTCTTTCTTTCCTAAATTTTGTATATCCTGTCTTGGCATTTCATATGAAAAATAACTTACTGGTAAGGCTAACAAAGTCATTAAAAAATAAAATCACTAAATAATTGTTCTTTTGTTTTTGTTTTTTGTTTTAGAGGTGGAGTCTTGCTCTGTCACCCAGGCTGGAATGCAATGGAGTAATCATAGCTCACTGCAGCCTCAAACTCCTGGACTTCAGTGATCCTCCCGTCTCAGCCTCTCCAGGTGCAAGTCATTGCACCCAGCAATTTACTAAATATTTAACTTGTAGATGGGATACCTAGATTTGATCCTATTCTCTATGACTTAAAATAAGAAAACCTACAAATTAGGTAGCCCTCAATTTTTTTAACCATATATTATTTTTGATTAGCACAAACATCCCATTTTCCTCTCTTTCTTCTTCACTTGTGTAGAAAATCATTATTTTACGAAAAACAATTTTACAGATAAAATAACAGAGATTCATAGAGGTTATGTGAAATTATAATATCTCTGACTTAACTTTCTTATATTCCAGTTGTGTGTTACTTTCAGTATGCAATCAACAAACAAAACCAGGCTGGGCATGATGGCTCATACTGGTATAATCCAGCAGTTTGGGAAGCTGAGGCAGAAGAATTGCTTGAGCCTAGGAATTTGAGACCAGCCTGGGCAACATAGCAAGACCCTGTCTGTAAAACAAAAGCAAAAGCAAACACACGAAAAGGAGATGGGGAGAGAGAGAAAGGCAGAGAGAAAAAAAAAGGAGAGACAAAGGGAGAAAAAAAAACAGAGAGAGGGAAAAAAGAAGAAAGATAAAAGATGGTGTTGTTGTTGTGAATGTTAAGTATGGAATTCTGGGTACAGAAGAAAATGATAAAGTAGTAGAAAAATCATGGAAATTTAGAAAATGTTGTCCTCAAACCAGAGCAGCTACTAAGAGTACCATATTGTGGCTATAATTTAGTGGATATTTAACATGAAAAATGTTGAACGAGGGAGATGCATGCAATTTTCCTTCACAGAGGTGACTCGGTGTGATGGAAAAGATAAAAAACACATGAAAACTTGTCTAGAAATTCAGTGTTTCTGCTGGAATCTGGTTCCACCTCTGAAGTTCCACCTCTCATCCATGTTGTGTAATTTATTTACTCTTCTTTCCTCATATGGGAAATGATGATAGAGTCTACATCAACCCTACCCACATCACAGGGTTGTCTGAGGATCTGATGATATCACCTGCATTTAAAAGCTCTTTGAAAGTTGTAAAGCACCAAAGTAACATAGAACATGTGACCACAAGTAAACCACATGCTGCTCCTTGGAGTGGAAGTTGGAAGGTCAAATGTAAAAGTAAAATGGAGGAGATGGGTTATGTCATTTTAAAGAAAAATGCAGCGGATCCCATGAACCACAGCCAAATTTTTGAGACCAACTTTGACATTTTTTGAGTGCTTAATCTCAAGCAACAGAGCTTGAGCAATTTTGTTTTAGTACCGTGAACACAAGAAACTTTTTGTTTTTGGTTTGTTTTGTTGTTGTTATTTTTGACAAAGTGGTTTGAAGAGGCATTGGGGAAGGAAGCAAGACACAACTGAGGGAACCTCAGCCACTTCCCTCCTTATTACAGAGCACCCTGAGATGAAGGCAAGGAAGAGAGCTCACAAGGGGCTGCGTCTGCCTCTCCATCTGCTGCTGAGTGACGCAGAGCAAACTGCAGAGCTGGGGACACAGAAGCAGCCCAGAAAACTGGCCTGATGGCTCCTCCTGGGCCAAGAACCTCCTGTCAGAGCTGGCCAGTTAGTGGTGGGGGACAGCCTAGTTAGGACATAGGGCAAGGGTGCAGAATCAGAGTGGCTGACAAAAGAGAGCCCTTCACTGTGACAGCAACTCAAACTTCTGAGGCTCCAGAAAGGAAATAGATGCTTGGAAACAGACATGACAAAAGGCCTTTCCCTTCAACTGCTCAGCATGTGAGACTGAATTTTGAAGAATTAAAAAAAATTAAAAGAACCATTGTTGATCTCCTCAGGGCTTAGCGAGTGTTTTATCCCATTTTTCTAAAATACCGTCTTCGCCCCAAACCTTTGTTTGCATGAGGGTGTGTCCCATCCATGGGTGGAAAATTTCCATGACTTTTTTCCATTCTGTTGTGTTCCTCCCTCTTTTGTACAGTTTTTTCAGGGTCTCTGTCCATTGTGATTCTAACATGCACCAACCCTAAGGATCAATGTTATTTGCTATTTTAAAACTTGAAAGATCAAAATGGCAGGGGAAAAAAATCAGAATCCCTTTAGTATAGTACCAATTACTTGCCAAATGTCTGTATGAAGAGCCAGCGTGACACCTTTCTTACTTTATTCATCCACCAATGACATTTGTTAAATGATTATTCAGCCAATACTATTCCAAATATCACATACTTTAAAAAAATCCTTTAATCCAGCAAATCAGCTGATACGAGTGATTTTTTCCTAAAATGGTTGATGTGTTTAAGTCTCTTTCCCACTTGCGGTCCTCCCTACTCCTGTGTCTGAGGCAGGAGTTGACAGTTGTTATTCTGTGGTAGGAATTTTTAGAAACAGCAGCACTGTAGGGTGGACAAATGGCTTCATCAGGAAATCGTGCGCTGGTTTGAGATAAGGAAAGGTGGATTTGGAAATCACCTTCCCTTTAGTCTCATGTGTACTTTCTCCTCCTTTAGCTGCTCTCTGTTGTGAATTCTGTCCTTCAAGTCACTGCAAAGCTTGTTACACACTCCTTACATACACCCTTTTTTCTTGCACAAAGCAATGATCTTACCATTTTCTGAGAGAAACTCATAGATTGGTGCATTATGAGACAAAAGTTGACATCAGCTTTCTCTTAGATGGTTTACAGAAACAAAACAAAGAAACAAAGGAAAAATAGTGCTTTCTGCAGAGGAACAGGTCCGCACCTTGGAATGCTCTGCACTTCCAGGACAATCAATTCTGAAAACACTCTGGTCACCTACAGCACCGCAATGAACTGCATTCCAAGAAGCCTGGGGAGCAAATGTTGAGATGTTCTTTTCACTACAGTGCAAAAGCATATCACACTGCTGCTTGCCCACAGCACATTTGTTAACTTAAAAGTAAATGCTAATTCTTTGAAGATTAAATATTTAAAAAAACCCTCAAACCTAAGCAAATTTTAGTCACTCTGGAAAAACAATTGATAAATAATACACTCAAACTGTGAACATATTTTCACACTGTTAAGAATTTATTTATTAAAAAATAATATGTTTCTGGAAACAGGTCTCTATTGATCATCTCCCCAGGGCCAGAACAAACACACAAGTTCTATGGAATCAAAGCCTTATAGGTAAGAAAAAATTTTGTCACATGAATTCTTCAGGACACAAGATCATGCCAAGATAGGTCATCTACTTTTTTTTTTTAAATTGGATTCTTCATCCTATAATAATAGACCATAAGTTGTATATGAAGTATGTAATGTGTCAGCATGACTAGGATGAACTACATTTCCCAGAATTCCTGTTCTTACATCTTTCTGGGTAAGGTGAGCTGTGGGGAGAGGTTCTTTTGGGAGACAGGAGGGTGGAGGGGAAGCAGCAGCCACATTCTAGTCATCCCCTAAACACTGTGGCTTATCTGCTGCTTACCTCCTTGGTGTGGGCAGTGGCCAGGCTTGCAGCTGTTTCATCTTCCCATGGATCCTCCTTCAGCTTTTCTGATACCTTCTCTGGTAATTAAAAAGTACTAACTGCTCTAGATATAGTAGTAAGACATTTGCACACCAAGGGCAGGAAATAAACCCCAGAAATGCCTAGTCTGACGCAGGTTGGGGCACCTCACCCAGA
Source organism: Alouatta caraya (assembly GCA_963575295.1). Classification (NCBI taxonomy): domain Eukaryota; kingdom Metazoa; phylum Chordata; class Mammalia; order Primates; family Atelidae; genus Alouatta; species Alouatta caraya. The sequence continues at coordinate 16,887 of CAUYUD010157842.1, forward strand.
ACAAGAGAAGGTTTCGTAAGTCCAGACTGCCGTGCAAACAGTTCTGCCACTTAGACCACATGATCCAGAAGAGCCAATGGTGCTTGAAATGTCAGTAACAGATAGAAATGCTGTTTAAAGCCTTTGCCAGGCTCTTATAGGTGGATCACAGACCAGACCCTTAGGATTTTGGAAGAAAGCCCTGCCATTCTTTATAGGTAATTATTCTTCTTTTATGAAATAGCTTTTGTGTTACTACTGGGCCTTGGTAGAGGATGAATGTTTGACTACGGACTACCAAGTTACCATATGACCTGAGCTGCCCATTACTAGTGTCATCTGAGTCACCAGGCCATAAAAGTTGAGTATGCGCAGCAGGACTCTCTGATCAAATGGAAATGGTAGACACAAAATTGGGCCTCCACAGGGTCTGAAAGCACAAATACGTTGCTTGAGCAAGTGGTCTACAAACCCATGGCCCTTACTGCTGTTACATTGCCTTCTTATTCTTAACTTACACCTACGACCTCTCAGAGAGCTTCATGTGACCAGCCAATAAAGAGATAAAAATCTTGGGCCTCGTTTGCAGAACTTAAAGCCATGTACCTGCTTATTCATTTTGCTTCAAAGAATAAATGTCCAGCAGTACAAGTCTACACTAATTCATGGGCAATTTGGTTGAATGGTCAGAGATTTGGAAGGAATATGATTGAGAAATTGGTGACAAGGAAATTGGGTGAAAAGGTAGGTGATGGACCTCCCCAAATGGGCATAGTATGTAAAAATATTTGTGTTCCATGTGAATGCTCACCAAAGAGTAACTCAGCAGAGGAGGGTTTTATTCATCAGGTGAATAGGATGAGCCATTCTGTGGACATTTGTCACCTTCCTTCCCAACCAGATCCTGTCATTACCCAACTGGAAAATGAAAAACAAAAAATGGCAATGGTGGCAAAAAAGGCAGTTATGCATGGGCTCATCAGCATGGACTGTATCTACTTATCAAGGCCTATCTATCTATAGCCAGCACAGAGTGCCTAATCTGTTAACAGCAGAGATCAACAGTGAGCCCCTGACACGGCACCATTCCCAGCTACTAGGCTGGTTACATTAGATCACTTCCCTCATGGAAGTGGCAGTGTTTTGCTCTTACTGGAACAGACACTTATTGTGGATATGCATTTGACTTCCCTGCTCATGTGCTCCTGCTAAAACCACTACAAAGACCATGTACAGAGTAACCTATTCACTCTCAAGGTATTTCACACAGCATCACTCTTGACCAAAGAATTTGTGTCACAGCAAATGAGGACTCATGCAATCCACTGATCTTACCATGTTCCCCATTACCCTGAAGCAGCTGGCTTGATAGAATGGTGGAATGTTCTTTTGGAGACTCATGTATGTTCCTTTAGGATGCAAAGTATGCTCTAGATCAGCACCCAACATATATTTCTGTTTCTTCCTTAGCCAGAACTCAAGTGTATGGGAATCAAGGGGTGGAAATAGGACAGGAACTTTCACCATTAGCCCAAGCAATCCACTAACAAACTGTTGCTTCCAGTCTCTGTGACATCAGGCTCAGGTGGCAAAGAGATCTTAGCTCCAAAAAGAAGAGTTCTTCTGCCAGGGGACGTATGATGACTCGGTTGATCTGGAGTGCCACCTGACCACTTTGACTCATGCCACTGGGGAATCAACAAAGAAGGCAGTGTCAAATCTAGGCTGCTTCTACACAAAGAGAATCAGGAGGAATATGTCTCGAAAGCTAAAGTTCTAGGTTTCCTCTTAGTACTTCCATATCCCATGATTAAAGAGAATAGAAAACTACACCAATTCAATTTAGCAAGACTGCTAATGGCCTAGAATGTTCAGGAACAAAGATTTGATTTATACTACCAGGCAGGAACCCATGACCAGTTGAAGTCCTTACTGAAAACAAAGGGAGCATGAATAGGTAGTGGAAGAATGTAGTTCTAAATACCAGCTATGGCCACGTGACCAGTGACAGATACAAGTACTGTAATAGTTATGAGTATTTCTTCCTTATTTTTATGACTGTGTGCAAACATACATATAAATGCATGTGTATATATTTCTTTAACCAATTGTTTTGTGCTTGTCTTCTGTCTCATTTCCTCATCATCTAACATAAAATATGTTAATACTATTTAACTTAATATATCAATATATAAGCTGTAGAATAGCAAAGGGGAAGTGAGAATCTGGTGTGCATCTGTTAAAAGAAAAATGGATATCACTCAAAATAAAAAAAAAATGCTGAATTCTCTCAAGGAAAAGTTGTTTTGGTTGTACTTGGGACAGATGCATCATGTTAGAGGCAGGCATGACTTTGTTACTATCTTTAATTGGAAATTAAGTTTGATTTAAGGAGACGGGTAGGACACCAAGCTCTCAAGGGGTGGCTTTGTAAAGAGTGAATCCGACTACACTGAACTCAGTTTCCCAGAATTTCCTTTTCCGTGTGTTTCTGGTTAGGGTGGACCACAGGAGAGATTCTCAGGCAAAATCTGGAGAGGGGAGTAAAGCAGCAGCCATTTACTAGCTCATATATGTCTCTTTGCTGCTGGATCACCTCTTGCATGAGCTAGCAGCTGGGCCTGCAACCGTTCCACCTTCCCCTGGATGGATCCTCCTGAAGCTTCTCCAGCTCCTAGGCCAGGTACACACCTGTGCTGAGCTCCGTAATGAAGGGCTTTGCCTCTGAAGGGCTTTATACAACCAAGATTAGAGGCATTCAGAACTGATGCAAGTATCAGTCTGTCCTTCTGAGCTCCCACTGTGTCTGGGGATCCAGCTTGCTCTGGTTCTTTCCCACTTTATATCCATCTTCCTTTCCTGACAACCTGTCATTGGAATTCAAGCTCCCTCGTCAGATGTGAAGGCAATGGCTTTATAGACATGACTTAACCACACCACACTGCAAGGTTATGTAATGTCAAACCCCCGTAACTATATGAGACATATATACATACATACACACAGACATCCTAATGTTTTTGCTTCTCTTATTGAAACCTGACAAATACAGTATTTTGGCTGAATGTTAAAAGGTTACATTCTTTAAGAAAAACAGATTTTTAAGGCAGAATTGACATATAATAAACTGCACATATTTAAGTTGTACAGAATGGTAAGTTTTGACACATGCAGATCCCCTAATCCAGACAGTGAACATATTCATCACCCTTGGAAGTTTGCTTGTTCCCTTTTCTATCCCTCTGTCCTTGCCACTCCTTCCCCGCCTCCCCAGGCAATCACTGCTGCTTTTTCTTTCTCTAGATTAGTTTGCATTTTCTAGTTTTATATAAACAGAATCATACAGTATGTACTCTATTTTTTGGTCTGGCTTCTTTCACTCAGTATAATTATTTTGAGATTTTCTATGCTGTTATATGCTCATTCTAAAATAGTTTATAAGGTTAAATTCTTTTTTTTTTTTTTTTTTTAGGCCGGGTCTAACAGTTTCACCCAGACTGGAGTGCAATGGCATGATCTTAGCTCACTGCAACCTCCGCCTCCCAGGTTCAAGCAATTCTCCTGCCTCAGCCTCCCAGGTAGCTGGGATTACAGGCACCTGCCACCACACCAGGCTAATTTTTTGTATTTTTTAGTATGTTTCACTATGTTGGCCAGGCTGGTCTCAAACTCCTGTCCTCGTGATCTGCCTGCCTTGGCCTCTCAAAGTGCTGGGATTACAGGCATGAGCCGCAGTGCCTGGCCCAAGGTTAAATTCTTAATAAACAACATTCTGGTTAAGTATAGATCCATCACATGTATTTAGATGCATTGTGACTGGGCATAATCCAGAGAAACCAAAATGCAGTCCATCAGAAGTGATGCATTAGGAAAATTACCTCATATCAGGAAGGTCTAGAGATAGCATCATTACATTAGCTTCACCATTAAGTGGAGGGGAAAAAAGCTTCTTTGGAAAGGGTTTCCAAAGGCCGGACTTTGCATAAAACAGAGATCTTGGTAAGTGGAGTTGGGCTGGACAGCACCATCTCAGGAGGTTAGCCAGGAAACCTAGGGAAGGAGTGGGACACCATCCGCTGAATTTTGAGTATGGCATCTTCTGAGGGAGTCATGGAATGACATCAGCATGAATAATCGTGAGTCATTCTTGTTCTTACCTTTCCTCAGTACCATTGGCATGTGAATTCAGCAGCCCCAGAGTTTCTCCTTTTACCCAGCTTTGTTCTAGCCCCATTTGCACCCACATTACCCCAGATAAGCCAGGAGGGACAGATTGCTCCACAGGGTGCCTGAAAACGTCCAAATACGAGTCATGGAAAGCAACATCATGTAGTTGGCATCTGACTAAAAATCAAGAGATCTAGATGTTAACCAGGAGCTGCCATTTAATTATAAGCTATGTGACTATGGGTAAATCAGGTTCTCTCTCTGAATCTCATTTCCTTAGCTGTAAACTGAAGGAGTTGGACAAGGTGATCTAGAAAATACCTGCGTTCTGTGTAATTAAGAGTGGGCTAATAGGCTAGGCACGGTGGCTCACGCTTGTAATCCGAGCACTTTGGGTGGCTGAGGCAGATGGATCACCTGAGGTCAGGAGTTTGAGACCAGCTTGGCCAACATGGTGAAACCCCATCTCTACTAAAAATATAAAATTCGGGTGGGTCTCAGTGGCTCATGCCTGTAATCCCAGCACTTTGGGAGGCCAAGGCAGACAGATCACCTGAGGTTAGGAGCTCAAGCCCAGCCTGGCCAACATGATGAAACCCCATCTCTACAAAGATACAAAAAGAAATTAGCCAGGCATGGTGGTGGGTGACTGTAATCCCAGCTACTCTAGAGGCTGAGGCGGAAGGAGTGCTTGAACCCGGGAGGCAGAGGTTGCAGTGAGCTGAGATCTCGCCATTGTAGAGCGAGACTCCATCTCAAAGAAAAAAAAATTAGCCGGCTGTGGGAGCGCGTGCCTATAATCTCAGCTACTCAGGAGGCTGAGGCAGGAGAATCGCTTGAAACCAGAAGGCGGAGGTTGCAGTGAGCGGAGATAATGCCATTATACTCCAGCCTGGGCAACAAGAGCAAAACCCCATCTCAAAAAAAAAAAGAGTAGGATAATAAACGCCCAGAAGATTAACAGGTATAGTCATGCCAAGCACCACGTGGACAGGCTGAATTAAATCCCTATTTGTAAATGTGCTAGGCTACAGCATAGCCATCCATTCATCCATCTGTCCACCCATTCATCCACCTGTCCATCAATAAATATTCACTAAGCACTTCTATGTGCAAGATATTGTGGTCAACATTGGAGACAGGAAGATGAATGTGGTCTGGCTCCCTTCTTCAAGGTGCTCACAGTTCACTGAGGGCAGAAACGTTTACACATAACTAATTAACATGTGATACTTTTTAAATGTATATTCAGAACAGAGATGGTGCTTTGGGAATATCTTGATGCTCAGAACCTTGTACAAAGTTAAAGGAAAATAATTTTTTTTTCTGAATATGAGAATATATGGAACAAACAGCATTTTAGAAAGTACTATATGGAGATATGGGAAAGAGGGATTTAAAATATTCCTTTAAACTAAAAATAGAACGACCGTTTGACCCAGCAATCCCATTCCTGGATATATACCCAAAGGAAAATAATCATTCTACCAAAAGACACTTGCAAGCATACAAGCATATGTTTATTACAGCACTAGTCACAATAGCAAAGACATGGGTTCAACCTAGGTGTCCATTAATGGTGGACTGGATAAAGAAAATGTGGTACATATATACCATGGAATACTACGCAGCCATAAAAATGAATGGAATCATGTCTTTTGCAGAGATGTGGCTGCAGCTGGGGGCCATTATCCGAAGTGAATTAGTGCAGAAACAGAAAATCAAACATTGCATGGTCTTACTTACCAGTGGGAGATAAATATTGAGTATAAATGGACATAAAAATGAAAAGACAAAGACACTGGGGTCTCCAAAAGGTGGAGGTGAGGAAGTTAGAGTTTAAAAGCTACCTGTTGAATACTATGTTCACTATTTGGGTGATGTTTCAAATAGAAGCCCAAACCTCAGCATCACAGAACGCATCCCATGTAATAAACCTACACACGTACCCCCTGAATCTGAAATTTTTTTTAAGCTCCTTTAGGAAACTCATTGTCCACCCTTTTCCTTGACATGTCTTACTGACAGTCATACATATTTTTATATATATTCATTACTGCAGCAGACCTTTAGGAAGAGAAAGAGGAGAGAAAGAAAATTCAAATTCTACTCTCCATATAACTCAACAAGTAACCACAACCCCTCTGGAAAAGGCCACGAACTTTCAAGGAAAAGGAGACAACTACCTACAATTAGCCAAATGTAATTAAGCTGATATTATTAACTTACGCTATTATGTATAAATGTGATGATTGTAAATTGGAGTTTCATCTTCATGAAGCAAATATGTATTTTTGAGACTGACATCATCAACACTAAAATGTTTACATATTAGCATCTACATTCTCCAGAGATAATTTTAAAGAATTAAATTTATATTTTCAAAACACTACTTCATTTTTCTCAGTTTTGTCAGAATCAAACAACTGTTGGTTAAATGACGACAATAAACAGCTTCTACAAACAGAAAAACCCTGGACGTCATTTCTAGTTTTTGTTCTTAACTTGTACAGTTGAAGATATTATTAAAGAAACAGAATATGCATATTTTAACGGTTAAACTTAAAATGCTTAACTGTTCAGCATCCAGCAAACTGGGTGAAGTTTGCTCTTCTATCTGACTTCCGAGAAGCCAGCAAACCAGGTCACGTGGCTGGCTGACCTCCCAGCACCACCCACCTCAACTCCATGAGATGCCATCAGATCCCACCCAAAGGAGTCAGTCGTCCCCATGAAACAATGACCAATTCTTACAAGACACAACTGGAGCTCTGTTGCTGTGGCACAGGAAGGCTTGATAAGATCGCCCAGCCACAGCATTCTTTTGTGTCAGCAGACGCAAGTGGGATGTTCCTTCTGCAGCTCTTACCGAGCAAGAGGAAGTGGGCTTTGAAACACAATGTTCATTGAAATCGGCTTTCATCTGAGGAATCCCAGGGTGGCTCCTGCTTCACGATGTGCATTCTGTCTGCAGCTGAGCTCTCCTGATGCATTTCCGTTGTTTGTTCTGGAGGGAAGGCAGCACCTTTATGGGACTCACCCTTTTACTAGGTAAAGGGCACCACATTGTACTAGGCAAAGCATTATGTGTCAGGATGTCTCCAGTGAGTCTGGAGCCTAGAGGAGCATCAAAAATAAAATTTAAAAAAATCAAGTCTTCCGCCATCCTGGCTCACTGATGGAACAATTTAGGAGAGGAACACAAAGCCATCTAATGACCCCTGGGGAGATTATGCTTGTTTGGTGACGTTAGGAACAGGAAGTCATTTATTGCTGTAGTTGCTACGTTGGGCATGATGCCACAGGACACAAATGGGGTTACTGAACGTAAGTCTGAGTGTTGGCCCAATAGAACCCGTCCAGAAGCAGCCTGGGATCCGTGATCCATTGTGGGGCTATTCTGGCTCTTAAGAAAATGAAGAGAAGCAAGTAATCCAGTGTTAAATCATGGGTGAGAAGTCTCTCCATCCCATTGTCCAAGTTTTATAATTTAGCAATTCATCTTCTTTTCAGAGAAAACCATTCTGAATCCAAAACAGATTTTCTCTAAGAAATGGTCTCAGTCAGTACATGGAGAAAAAAGCCAACACTGTTAGGCCCATCTTTTCTTCTTGCTAGACACCTCTTCCTTTCTATCTGCTCCACCCAATCTGGGCCAACCAGTTTCTAATGCAAAATGAGATCAGCAATCAACTCCCAATAGGGATAGAAGAGTGAACAGAACACTTTTGGACTTCCATGGCACTTTCAACTCTGAACATATTTTTTCCTTTGACTCTCAAAATAAGCTGGCAAAGTTAGATAGGCATTGTCTATTTTCAGCAGTACAAGGAGTTAGTACAGAGTTAAAGTTAAAACCTCATAAAGATCTGGCAGCAGAACATATGGAAAAAAACCCGTGTGTCCGTTTCCTTAGGTAGGCCCTGTTCATCAGGTCGGATCCCTTAGGCATGTGGACAAGTGATCAGTCTCCAGTTGACTAAAGGCTGGCTTTCATCACCACTAGAGGGCTGACCCCTACATATGTCTGTGTGTCTATGGCAAGGTGGATAGGACCCATATATAAGGAAATACTGAGACTGAAAAACTTGAAAAACCTGGAAGTTGCTTCTTGGAATCCAATGTTCTTGTCCTAATCTGAAAAGAATAGATGTCAATCTTGTAACTGACGCAAGACACTGACGAAAATGACAATCCATGCACTTAGCTTTCCCAAGAATGAAATGAATCAAAAAGTACCAAGAAATCAAAATTCTAGCTAACGCTCATGAAAAGGACTCAAAACTGATCTCTAAATGGCTTGTCTTTAGCTGAGCTCATAACAGAACTCTTGAATTCCTGGGAATTTGATAGAGTCTTCTTGCAATATTCTTCAGAAAGGATTGTCCAAACCTAGGGATAGCAAAAGTTTCTGATGATCTTTCCCCTACCTATAATTCAACTTATCCCTAACTACAATAGGCTTCTGGAGAAGAGAATTTATATTTGTAATTGGCTTGGAGTAAAAGGGTCTGTGAAACTATCTCTTTCTTATCATCCTGTTCCCCCAACCCAAGTTAAAAGAATAAATGAAATTAAATTACTAAATAAAATGGATAACTAGTGGCCAAAACTTTGCAAAGGAGATTCCTGCACTGAGTGGGATACGCTAGTATTCTTTTTAACTCTAAGATTCTATGACTTTAAAAATTCCGGCCAGGCGCAGTGGCCCATACCTGTAATCCTGGCACTTTGGGAGGCCAAGGTGAGTGGATCACTTGAGGCCAGGAGTTCGACACCAGCCTGGCCAACATGGTGAAACCCTGTCTATATTAAAAATACAAAAAATTAGTTGGGCATGATGGTGCACAGCTGTAATCCAAGCTACTCAGGAGGCTGAGGCAAGAGAATCTCTTGAACCCAGGAGGTAGAAGTTACAGTGAGCCAAGATGGTACCACTGCACATCAGCCTGGGCTACAGAGTGAGACTCTGTCAAAAAAAAAAATTCTAGAGAATAATGCTGGAGCACATAATATATATATATATATACAACACACACATCTTTGAACAATGTGGGTTTGAACTGTGCTGTACACTTATACATGGATTTTCTTCAGCCTCTGCCACCCCTGAGATAGCAAGACCAACCCTTCCTCTTCCTTAGCCTACCAAACATGAAGCCAATGAGCATGAAGACCACTGCTGATCCACTTGCATTTAATGAATAATAAGTATATTTCCTCTTCCTTAAGATTTTCTTAGCTATTTTTTCTCTAGCTTACACACAATATATAATACATATAATATACAAAATATGTATTAATTGTCTATGTTATCAGTAAGGCTTTTGGTCAACAGTAGGCTGATAGTAATTTGGGGGGAGTTAAAAGCTTACATGGATTTTCAACTGCAGGAACCCCACATTGTTCAAGGATCAACTGTTTGTATATTCTCTGGGCTGGCACCACATAAATAATGTCCAAAAGAGAGATCACATATTGTATTATTCGTATCTAATTCAATTTGTTTTGATTTAGGGAAAAATATATGTACTGAATACTGCTATGTGTCCAGGACTATATAACACAACAAATAAAAAGATACATCCCTTCCCTCAAGAACATCACAGTGGTGGTCTGAAGGCAGTCACATAAACAGATGTTTTTAGAATAATATACTATGTGTTGAGATAGAGTGATACTCATGGTAACATGGGCCCTAACTGGATGGACCCTAACTTGTCTTATGAAGCAATAGGGAAGATTTCTAGTAGAGGTAATGCTTGAGCTGATACTCTAGGCTTGAAAAGTAATCGTTTAAGTAAAGAAGATAATGAAGGATATTCTAGACATAAGGACTAACAAGAGAAAAAGTGAGGAGGCCTGAAACACAAGGCACATTTGAATAAATACAAGAAGCTTGGTATTCCTGAAAAGCTAAGAGCAAGGAAGAAATGGGGTCAAACATGTATGCAGAGGCCAGAATGAAGATGGTCTTGAAATTTTAAAGCTCCTTTAAGATATAGACAAAAGAAATCAGAACAGGATTTAGGTTTCGCCACTTTCTGGTACTGAGACTTCAGAAACTAGTGTGAGGCAAGATATCAAAGAAACTGAAAAGACAAGATGGAGGTTTTCTTAAGATCAAAAGATTTGCTTAGAGGTGATGAATGACAGCTAGAGGTGAAGGCAGAGCTAAAACATTGCTGATGTTTTGGCCAGTTGCTTACAGCCTCTTGGGAGACCTCTAAAGAGCACTATCAATATGATTCTTTTTTCTTCCTTAGAAGTAACCAACAGGACATCCACAAAGGCCTAGGTCTTAACTACAATTCTGTGGACGTAAGAATAAATAAGAAATCAGGACATAAGAAAAAAGGGACAATAAGAGGATCAAACTTTGCAGGATATATGTAAAATACTTTTCGTGACCTCAAATTATGAAATTAAAAATGTAATAAAAAGGAAATGGTTTTGAAATTAGATGGTTGGATACAAGCTGCAAAAATAAAATGAAGAGAATTGGCAACACGTGGTGGCTCACACCTGTAATCCCAGCACTTTGGGAGGCCGAGGTGGGTGGATCACTTGAGGTCAGGAGTTCGAGACCAGCCTGGCCAACGTGGTGAAACTCCATCTCTACTAAAAATAAAAAAAGCAGCCAGGCATGGTGGCATAGGCCTGTAATCCCAGCCACTTGGGAGGCTAGGCAGGAGAATCACTTGAACCCATGAGGCAGAGGTTGCAGTGAGCCGGGATTGTACCACTGCACTCCAGCCTGGGCAACAGAGTGAGACTCCATCTCAAAAACAAACAAACACACAAAGAAAATGAAGAGAAGCAAGTAATCCACAGTGTCAAATCATGGGTGATTTGAACTTGCTCTATAGAAAGTAGCAATAGCAAAGACGACTTAAGTTTAACAAAGGGCAGTGTGTATTTAGTAAATTAGAAATAAGGAAGGATATTGGGACCTTAATTTGGTTGGAAAACTGATAAAAACTACTATTATTAATATAATTGCACAATAAGACAAGAAAGAGCTTTATTAAAGCAATATAGAAGAGAATCCCTAGGGCTTTGCAAGGAAGGAGCTTGAAGTATGCCTCAGCTGCCCCTCCATCCTTCTCAAACCCCACCTCTTAGTGACTTAACAAGTTGAAGAAGAAAACAGCTGTGGAGCAACCAGGGCCAGCTGTATAATTTCCGGGGTCCAGAACAAAATGAAAATGCAGAACTTCTTATTCAAAAAGCAGAAAATAACATGATATTAAAGGTACTAAAATAGTTTTTTTCTGTTCTTTCACAGTCTTTTTCATGATTTGTCATGGGTTTTTTGTTACTATAATTCTGTTCTAAATAAGAAAAAATAAAATTTTAAATTATTAGCAGGATTCTTAACATTCTTAACATTATATTGTGAAATGCCAGTCTTCAATGCAAATTTAAAAGCCATTAACACACATGTAGAATCATCAAAATCACACAATTTGTGTTTTGTACTCATACATGCATATGTATTTTGCTCTGACCGGAACAGTGGAAATGTTTCAGAATACTAACTCAACTGTTCTTACTTCTCTTCTTCATACACATACATTCTACCAGCATTCTCTACCTCTGACTTACCGATGGGTAAGAAAAAAATTAAAGGAAAGTCAACTGTAGATTAACTTATCTTTCTCTTTCCTTCATGTCACAATTTCTACCATGTGTGGTTGGCTAATACAGGGAAATAACATGAGTTATGGATATGATAGAGTTCCTTGCTGTTCCCGTTTTTTAGAACTCTATTTTCTTCTGTTTGCATTCAAAGCAAGTTCTCATTCAAAGGAAAAGTGGCCTCTTGCGGTTATCAGACCACTTCTCCCGCTACTTACACAGTGGTAGACCTGACATGCTTACCGTTGCTTGCTTTGAGTTCCAGTGAACTCCTATGCACTGTGGGTCCACCAGAATGTTCTGCTCATGGGCCATGGTGAATACTACATGGCTAATGGGGTAACGAGGTATCACAGCAATTATGCATTGTACGTGTCTTCTCTGCTCATGCACATGCTCCATTGTCCCCTTTCACTCATTTTCAAACCACAAATTCAAAGACAAAATTATCAAGAATTTTTAAGTGGCAATAGAAAGGTATGAAGCCAGGCACAAAGCCTCCTAAGCACTGTGTGAGTATATAATTTGCATGTCCATGAGGCCAGCCCAAGAAGCAATGGGCTAATATTCTTAACTCTCTCTTAACTATTCTTTGGAGAAATGGTTTCTTCTCAATTATTTCTTATTTTGATCACAGAGCTAATTTAGAAAATGCCTTGAGATTAACAAAATCTCCAATAGTGCAATTTATAACCCAATCTTATAGAAATTAGGCAGTAAGACTAAATAATTGTAAGGAAACATAGCTGCAGAAATGATTTAGCTGCCTGAACCAAAGACCTTTTAATAAATAGAGATTAAGATTGAAATAATTTGAGCTAATATCTTAATGACTATTACAATTTAACCTTACTCATGATCCTACAACAATGACCCATGTAGATGGCCCATTGTCTATTTTTAGTCTTGGGAAAGGGAAAATTCAAGCTTAGAGTGCTCCCTTGTCCACCAAAAAGCAGGATGGAGCAGTACGGGAGGGAATAACTTAATGCTGCCCTTGGATTCTTCAATACAGGGTATATGGTACCAGGACACCAGAGGGATGGCCTAGACGTGAAAAATGACTGCTTCTTTTGCCTCCTTTGAGTTGCAACACCATCATTTTTAAGAACACCACCTTGGAATGTGATTCACTTTAAAGACGTTTCTTGGCGATAATATCAATATCCTGTATTGCTTTCTTGTACAGGTCCATGAGCATCTACGGTTTCATACATGTTAAATTAGAATATCCTCATGAAAAAGGGTTAATATTGAAGTACCCAGCAGAAGACATGCCTGACACATTTCATTACCAGAAAAAAATGGGAAGGCACTCATCCAGGAACTCAGAAAAGATACTGCAGAGAATGTTGATTGGCAGTTTTTAGCCTCTGCATCTGGAGAGTTATTTATAGTTGAATCTTGATAATCAGTGGTAAAGGAGAAAAAGGAAAAGAATAGATGATTATTGAAACCATGCATCATTCACAAACCATTTTAAACAGTTGTTTTTAACTGCCACTTTCTATCAAAATTTCAATCAGATTTATTACAAAGAGTCCATTTACAACTTGGTGTTACTTTTTATGTCATCTGCTCACCCTCATGATAAATGTCAGACTGGGTCAGAGCATTGTTGGGTAACCATAAACAAAGGATAACAAACAAATGAACTATTACTATGAAAAAGTGACTGATTTACTTTGACCCTGCATGAGCTCATCATACAACTTTAACAGCTCACAAAACTTGAGTGCTGAGCCTAATAGCTTGAGAAATACTTACATCACTTAACACACTAAATCCCAAGTCATACGGTTTTAAAAAATTTAAACTCACTTAAAACTAGCAAAGAGTAACTGACTAGAAAATAATTATTGATACTTTCTCTTTAAAAATCTTTCTCTGAGTTAGGACATGTAGCCAAAAGGTCAAGCCTCAAAAATTCTAGAAGTTCTGAAAGATCTGTTTTATTAAGTTGGCCTCTTGGAAAGAGCTTCACTCAATGGGCCATTTGTTTTTGGATCTTATTTGATAAAAGCCTTGCATAGGAACTCTCCTTGGGATGTAAAACTGCTTTAATATTCAAATTAATTGATAATGACTGACGTTAGTAATACCACAAGTTTATCTGATGCCATAAACCAAATTGATTATATTTAGGTTCTATCACCTATTAGAATTAGAAGAGGCTACTGTTCTGTGCCCTCTAATTTGGGGTTTGCGTCCAGAAAGTTGCACACTCAGCTCCTAAGTTCTAAGATGCCTTTCAATTCATCTTAAACTCCTCACCACAATTGAAAATAATCACTTTCAACAAGGTGAGGATACTGTATTACATCCCTTTCCATTTAGAATAGATTTTCAATGTCATGTTCAACATTTTTTGGATGATAGCATTCACTGACTGCCTATTATACCCCATGCTTTATGCTATGCACTATTCATGGAGGAGTTCATTTAATATTGACTCAAAATGCATGAAGCAAGTTCTATTATTAAATTCATTTACCAGTGAGAAAATAGGGACCTAGAGAATAAATGTACATTGCCTAAGAACACTCACCTATTAAGTGGTAGGCATAAGATATGACCCCAACTTTCTCACATTGGAACCTGAGCTTTTATCCATTATTCTACATTGAAACCTATTTCATTGCAACAGAAGATGTTGTATTTGATAACATTAAACAGGGTAGGAATAATACATCTTCAACAAATAGTTAACTGAAATGCATACATTTCTTTAGGTGAAGCTGACTCCAAATTTTTGCAGCACGTCACTATAGCAGCTCAAAAAGAGCAAAATCACTAATGAGAGGATAAAGGAAGCAAAACATAGGTTACGAAAAACAACACAGCCTTGGAGAAATTGTAATGTAGGCAGATTGATGGAGAAGAAGGAGAGGAAGCAATGGGCCTCCAAAAAGAGTTGGTACCCTGGCCAGGTGCGGTGGCTCATGCCTATAATCCCAGCACTTTGGGAAGTGGGCGGATCACGAGGTAAGGAGATTGAGACCATCCTGGCTAACAAGGTAAAATCCCATCTCTACTAAAAATACAAAAAATTAGCCAGGTGGCATGTGCCTGTAGTCCCAGCTACTTGGGAGGCTGAGGCGAGAATTGCTTGAACCCAGGAGGCGGAGGTTGCAGTGAGCTGAGAAAATGCCACTGCACTCCAGCCTGGGTGATAGAGCAAGACTCCGTTTCAAAAAAAAGAAAAAAAAAAGTTGGTATTCTATTACACAAGTGCTTGAGAAGGTACCAGTGCATGGTATATGTAATGGTTTTCACTGTAATTACTTCTGTACTATTGTATCTGAGAGTGGATTCTTCTAAAAGTGAAAAATCAACTCTATTTTCTACTTTTCTTTCCCCATTCTATCTCATCCTCTACTCTTGTTCTTAATCAGCTCAGAATAAAATAAATCTCTAATCTAGCCCACAGTTAAAGTGTTGACATGCTACTTGGTGAAAGTAATTAATCCTCAGTCTATAAATTCACGAACAAACTGGTAGCCCCCAGATTATCACGAAATTGACTCGGTTTTCATCATCAAGTCTCTTGCTCATCTGGTAGGACTATACAACCAAATGGCACCATTATTCCTGAGATTCTTTTAATTCTGACAAAAAAATTTTAAAGTTTTTAGAATTGAGAGCTTTCTCTGGAACAATATTTTCTATGTAAACCAAGAGAAAAGAAGAGACACATAAATTATAGGTGATATAGTTTTGATGAGATAAACACATCTTGAAGCCTAATATTTAGTAGCATAAGAACCTTTTGAGAAACTGCTTTTTGAATTGAGGAAAGATAATAGAACAAGGGTAATTCCTGATGACTGAATGTAAAAGTTTTTAAATTTTTGTTGTCTCTGCACATAGAAAAAATCCCTCTAATTCCAAACTAGTGGTTTGGAAAGCGAGCTGTAAAGTGGGCGATTTTAGTACATTCTCCTACTCAGAAACTCTGTTAAAACAGAAGCAGTGGAATTTGAGAGCAAAAGACCTTCTGTTTATCTACAAGCTTTCATTTGGATCACTGAGTTTACTTTTTGTGGCTACATGGGCTCTTTATAAAATAATAATTCATGTGTAGCTCCCATTTTTATGTCCCTAAATTGTTTTTAGTAAAAAAATATAGTGAGTGTCTAAAAGAATTGGGTTAATGAATCCAGATGGAAGATTGAATTTGTGTTGGATGATGCTTTAAAAAAAAAATCGAAGTACAAGACACATTCTATGGTCAGAGGGATTGAACCTGAATTGCTTGCAAAAAGAAACTTGAATATTGGACAGTTTTCAATACTGTTTATAGTAATATTACCGTGTAAATTTGGAAATAACTTCTTCAGTTTGTCCCGATCTCAGCACCTGGGGGTGAAGTTTTATTTTTATGTCCTCTATGTTACTACATGATAACATTTAGTAAAGTCACATTTCATTGTGACTGACAATATCTTATGAGAACAGAGCTTAACAAAACAAAGCTGAAAGAAGAGTTTTGGCTTTGCTTCATATTTCATTTCCTGTCCATAGCTTATTGTTATCAGGGACGGAGAGCTTTTCACATTCTTTAGAATACAGAGTTCATTTACCATTAGTAGATATTTATACCAGAGTGAGTGAACAAATGACACTGTGGCTTTTAACAATAATGAAATGGCCCATTTAAAATAGTCTTCTGTTCAGTCAGTTTTAGGGTAAGTTAAGCTTGAGTTAAGATGGTTTGATTATTTGACTCAACTTTTTGACTCAATTTTTTTTTTTTTTTTTTTTACATTTTGACCCTGAAATATGTATCAGATCTTTCTTTTTCAATTATTCTACTTTATACTAAAGATTATCCAATTCCAGGATAAAATTTCCAATGAGGTAAAAATAAAAGTTGAAGGATTATGGTCAATAGAAAGATCATTGGTTTATTAGTATTTTGCCCCTTGCTGACTTTAAAAAAGCATTTACTAGATTTTGAAGTAAATTTTCCACTCACAGAGAAAGGATTTATGGAAAAATAACATTCATGTGGGAAAAGAAAAAAAAAATCAACTCACTGCTGCTTTATCATCTCTACAAGGACAGGTAGGGGGAAAAGCACTTATTATTTCTCTGGCTATAATCAAATAAATTAAGAGAAATTTTAATGGAGAATATTTTTGTTTTAAAAAAGAAAGAAGAGACATGGTTTGAAACCATCAAGGATTACTTCCCGTGCAGAAGAAGTCAGCTGCATGCATACAATAGCAAAGCTATGTTCCCTCCTGGAGCCAGACCAAGGTCAGAAATTTCAATTGTGATTCCTGACTCATGGAAAATTCTGACGCATTTTATATGTGTGAGGCTAGGTACATGAAAACTCACCAATTCTTTAGCACAATCAGTGTTTTTACTCATTACGTCTTTTTTTTTTTTTTTAACTAAGGAAGAGCATAACTGGAGGAATGCTAAATTCATAATACATTATAACACAACTTCCCCTCCTGATTCCTCCCTCTTAGCTTTAAGAGTTTCTCTGATATTCATACTATTAGGGTTTGTCCCACAGTCTGAAGGTTGAATACTAGCAAGTGTCCTTAGTTTTTTCAAGATATTTAAAGATAATTGTATTTAAGTCATTGCATATATTATTTATGGGAATGAAAACTGTTGCAATTTTTTTGGATGGCAATTTGGCAATATCTATCAAAATATCTCCTCTGCCAAAAGACTTCCAGTTTCAGCTCTGATGTGTAAAGAGCTTGGAAGCTGTCGTTTCCATCCTTACAAGATCAAACTGAAAATTATCAACTTTTCTTGGACCCATAAGAGACGTGAGGAATAAACTCTGCTCCCACTACTCCTACAAAATTCTTGAATCCAGAAGTAAGTCCAGCTGAGATCTGCTCACTGGAAGCAGCTGCCTCTGGAGTTCACAAACTGGTAAGAACACTTAGATGGCAATTCTGACAAATTGCTAGAGGCTGAGTGTGTTCACCTTGGAATGAGAAACTTAGGAGTTCTGACCTTAGGGTTGAAACACACAAACTCTCTCTGAGCAGGAGTACTCAGGGAAGCCAAAACTGAAGAAGAGCCAAAAAATAAAAGGACACTGGAGGAATTTGAAGCCTCTGGCACCTGTAATTACTTCAGATATTAAACGCAGCCCAGCTCCTAGCAGATTAGCATAAAACCTCACACTAGAAGTCAATTTACTTCTGTCCCTATTACCCAGTATGATGTATCTGGCTTTACACACACACACACACACACACACATACAACTTACAAGGCAAGCCAAATGCAAAAAACCACAATCTAGAAAGATAAAGCAAGCCTCAAAACCAGGCTCAGATATGACACAGACATAGAAATCAACAGGGAATTTAAGGTAGCTATGATTAAAATCTGAGGGTTCTGAAGTAAAAAATAGAACACATGCAAGAACAGATGTGTAATTTAATGAAGAAATGTAAACTCTAAGAAAGAATCAAAATTAAATACTAAAAAGAAAAAAAAAACACTAAGATAAATGAAGGATACTTTTGAGAGGCTTATCAGTAGACTGGAAATGGCTGAGAGAAGAATCAATCAGTGAACTTGAGTTAGATCAACAGAAACTTCTCAAACAGAAATGCAAGGAAACAGAATTTTAAAAAATAGAATAGAATATCCAAGAACTGTAGGATAATTTCAAAAGATATAGTATACATGTAATTGGAATACCAGAAGAAGAAGAAAGAGAGAGTGGAGCAGAAGAAATATTTGAAGCAATAATGACCAAGAATTTTCCAAAATTAATCACCAACACCAAGCTAAAGTCCAGAAAACTTAGAGAATATGTGGCAGGATAAGTACCAAAAAATGTTAACCTAGGCATATTATTCAAAATACAGAAAACAGAAGACAAAGAGAAATTCTTAAGAGAAGCCAGAGGACACTGGGTGCTGTGGCTCACACCAGCAATCCCAGCACTTTGGGAGGCTGAGGCAGGTGGATCATGTGAGTCCAGGAGTTTGAGACCTGGACAACATAGTAAGACACTGTCTCTACAAAAAATTTAAAAATTAACCAGGCATTGTGGCATGCACCTGTAATCTCAGCTACTTGGGAAGCTGAGGCAGTAGGATCACCTGAGTCCAAGAGCTCAAGGCTTCAGTGAGCCATGTTTGTACCATTGCACTTCAGCCTGGGTGACAGAGTAAGATCCTGTCTCCAAAAACAAAACAAAAAAAACAAAAAAAGCAAAAAGCAAAAACATTCCAGAAGGAAAATGTCACCTCATCTACAGAGGAATAAGAATAAAATCACAGTGAACTTCTCCTCAAAACCAATATAAGCTAGAAGAGAATAGATTGAAATATTATTTTTGTTTGTTTGTTTTTTTAACTGAGACAGAGTCTCACTCTGTCACCCAGATTGGAGTATAATGGTGCAATTTCGGCTCATTGCAACCTTGACCCTTAAGCAATCCTCATGATTCAACCTTCTGAGTAGCTGAGATTACAGATGTGTGCCACCACGCCTGGCTAATTTTTTGTATTTTTAGTAGTGAATGGATTTCACCATGTTGGCCAAGCTGGTCTCAAACTTGGGGGCTCAAGTGATCTCCCCACCTTGGCCTCCCAAAGTGCTGGAATTATAGCCACTGTACCTTGCCTGAAATATTCAAGATGTTGAACAATAACAACAAAAAACACCAACCTTGAATTTCATACCCATTGAAATTATCTTTCAAAAGTGAAGGAGAAATAAAAACTTTAATAAACAATAACTGAAGAAATTTATTGCCAGAAGACTTGTCCTATAAAAAAAATTAAAAGGTTGGAAAAGAAGTTTAATTTTACAAGTGAAGAAATCTGACAAATAGTACTTCAGCCAGGTGATAAAGGTTAACATCAACAGTGATAAATTATGTACTATTGAGACAATGTGGTGAAAATAACTTCTACAGTCTTCCTCTCAAAAACATATAACTCCCTTTAATCATGAGAAAAACATCAGCTAAATCCCATGTGAAGGCTGTTCTACAAAATATCTGGCTACCACTTCTCCAAACTATTAATGTTATTTAAAAATATGGGAAATATGAGAAACTGTTGTAGCCAACAGAAAGCTAAAGAGACATAATGACTGAAAATATTCAATGGTTATACATTAGAAATATTTTTTGCTGAGTTCTATTTACAATGATTACATTTACTATCTTGTGTAATCATTTGGTTTCCTTTAAGTTAATAATCTCATTTTTTATTTGCACAATATCCTGTGTATCTACTGATTATTGTTTTATCCCAGACTATTTTCCAGAAATGTAAATCTTCTCCCATTATATCCCAACACATCAAATAAGCCCTGAGTTTGATTTTTTTTTTTTTAATAGAAATTTTCCACGAAGGCCTCTGTCCTTTTGGCTTAATCTGAAATTTTTCTCTCTCAAGATGTTTCTCAGCTTAATCTTGCTATCTCCTTTTATCAATGCTTTGGACATTTGCTTTCTCTCTTCTGTGTGCCATTTACTGTTTTATGAATCTTACAATTTCTTTCTTGATTTATTCTCTTTTTAATCCTTTAATTGTGTGCTTGAGAAGGACTCATACAAGTCAATTGTCTGAAAATTTCTTTGTTTTACTTTTATAATTGATCATTAATTTAGCTGGGTATAGGATTCTCAGTTGGAAATGTATTTCCCTGAAAATTTAGAAAAGATTGCTCCATTGCACCTCAGTTTCCAGTGATACTGAGGAGATGTCTGTTGTTATTCAGACTCCTCATTCTTCGCCTTGAATATTTTTCTCTAAAAGGTTTCAGAATCTTCTATTTGTCCTTGGTGTAATGAAAATTAATGACTATGTTCCTTGGTGTACATCTTTTTGGTTATCATGCTATTTACTCTAGAGGCCCTTCCAATCTAGCAATTCATATTCTTCAGTTTATGGACATTTATTTTTCAAATTTTGTTTGATAAATCTTTCCCTACATTTATGGGATAGGGCAAAAACTCTCAAAAACTGTATTATTTTGCTCTTGGTCCTCAGGGACTCATTCTCTAATTTTCCCTTTTGACATTTCTTATTTTTGTTCTACTTCCTGGAAAATGTCATCTAATGTATATTCTAAGATTTTTTAAATTTTTAAGCCTATTTTTATTTTCCCAAATTAAAAACAAATTCCCCCTTGTCTCATAGATGCAATATACTTTCTCTCCGAAGATATTTAATATACATTTTTGTTGTTAAATATTTTGGTTGTTTTCAATTTTCATTTTCTACCTGCATCTGTATCTCTTCTAAATTTATTTTCTCTCATTGTCTTACTATTTGTCTTTAACTTTAGAGGCCTTCCTAAAATGCTTGGTTCTTCTTGGCCATTTGGTCTTATTTATGGATAATGTACTTAAAAATTAATTGATTAGTTTCACTGTAAGTAATTGGATTGGCCTTTGAATTGAGTAGATATTGCCCAAATTGTCAGTGCTTGTGTATTAAGCTAATGATTTCTTCCAGGGGAAAATTCTTCAAACGATCTGTATTTCCGAAGCTAATGACTGAGGGATTGAGAGATCTTCACTGGATCTATACCTATGTCTCAACTAAATCTGGTTTCCAAGTCCAGAATTCTGTAGGTTTAACCTTTCTAGATAATAAATGTTTATACTGTTGCTTGGCATGGGGAGGGAACTTGGAATATCTAGTACTTCTTAGACAATCTTCAGTCTTGCTGGTTTCAGCTTCATAAACTCCTTTGTTTTCAGATGTACCTAATTACTTCAAGTCCTAAGCCTTTCTGAAATTCTGTGAAGATTTCTTTGCTTCTACCACCCTCAGCTTGGGCTTTAACTTAAGCTTCAGAGACCTTCACTGAAGGGTACCTTCATGGGTACTTTCTGATTTGCTGTGTTAGCAACCACTCATCTACCTGCTTTCCAGTTACCAAGTTTTATTCTTGATTTATGTTTACATTTTTCCTGGGGATACATGTAAGTTTTTTTTTTTTTTTTTTTTTTTTTTTTTTTTTTAAGGATTTTAACTATTGTTACCCAGGCTGGAGTGCAATGGTGCGATCTCGGCTCACCGCAACCTCCGCCTCCTGGGTTCAGGCAATTCTCCTGCCTCAGCCTCCCGAGTAGCTGGGACTACAGGCGTGCGCCACCACGCCCAGCTAATTTTTGTATTTTTAGTAGAGACGGGGTTTCACCATGTTAGCCAGGATGGTCTTGATCTCTTGACCTCATGATCCG